>JAEMTY010000141.1:0-37500 GCA_020423425.1 Chrysopa pallens
CAGTACCCTCACATGAACCAGATGATACCACTAAACAACAAATGGTTCACACAATGTCTCAACAATCAGGCATGAATTTGGAATTTTCTACGAAGTAAATAATAATTTTTGATTTGCATTATCTGAACATGGATATTAAAAGGTATTTGTTTTTAGGTGTTTACAAGAAACAAATTGGGATTTCCAAAGAGCGGTGATGATATTCACAGAATTACACAAGCAAGGTGGTATACCATCAGAAGCTTTTGTTAAATGATACTAAATAATATGACTAATTGTTGTAATTTTAAATAAATAATGTTTGTAATAAATGTACATATTTTTATACAATAAGGTTTAAAATTAAATATTCGATAAAATTATTTTGTAATTAGCGCTTTATTTTTATTAAATTGAGTTTATTATAAAATACGAAATCGTATATATCTTACAGTTTCCTAAACATCTAAAAATTACAAGATGTGTTTGATTAAAATGTTATTTCTATTTAAGTGGGATTGGCACCAAAAATGAGACCTCTATAATAAAGAAAATCAATCCTCTAATGTAATATACATATATACAGTATTTTTTCAATTTCCACGTATAAATAAAAAAATTATCTCAAATTTTATGAAATTTGGTATTCAGTGTGCACAATCTTACCACAAAAATGGACCACCCGAAGAGTTTTTTGCGAAAAAACAATTATATTTTTGATAAATTTTCACGGCCATAATTAAATGAAATTATTGATGAACACATTTTATACATGTATTATGCAGTACTATTTCTCGAAATAAACTTTATGAATGAGAGAGCTGCTCGTTAGATTCTTAATAGAACAATTCTATGGCTATCAGTCCATACTTTTTGTTTCAGAATTTTAAACAGTTTTATGTAGCCAAGACATTCAAATCCAAATAAACGCACCTACCTGAATCTTACGTTAATTTAAAATCAGAAAATACACGAGTTTTATAGTGTCTTTTAAAATTTATTCAGTTTAAAATGAAAGCTTTACTTAGATAAACATTAAATTTGATTAGATCTTAAACATTATAATACAAAAATCGTGTACTCTGTAATTTCAAATAACATGAAAGATTAAGAATGGTGCTTTTTTTTTGGATTCGACTATACATCAAATTATGCACAATCAAACTAATATATACATAAAATTTTATCGTAAATTATAATAATAACAGAGTTATGATACTCATAAATTTTTTAAATTATTTTAATATTTATCTTAAATTTTATCAAATTTTTGACATTCATCTAGGATTATCAATTCGTTTCGTTGCTAATTTCATTGCATATTTATAATGGCCATCATGTCAAATGTTGACATTTCTTCTCAAATTGCTTCAGAATTAAGCCGATATGATATTAATAGTGAGAAATCTTCAAAAAATACAAGTATTGAAGGAAAATGGGGATTGCCTCTATCAGAAGTGTACAAGTTGGCTTTAAACTTTTACAAAGGTATTTTATTTCTGAACTTATTAGCTAAATATTTGTATTATGGTTAGTGACATTTTGTGATTAAACTTTTAGAAAAAGAAGGCAAAGCTGTTCAATTAAGCTATGAAGATAAGCTACAACTTGTAGCATTCGCTCAACAAGTTAGTCATGGTCCGTTAGCAACAAGTAAAGTACCACCAGTTGGTGCATTAGATGTTGTTGGTCGTGATCGTCGATTGGCCTGGCAACGTTTAGGAGACCTTTCTCCCGACCAATCTCGCATTGGTTTTGTTTCACTACTTTCACGAAGATGTCCACATTTTGAAGCATATATTGAGGCTCACCGACGTGAGAATGAAGAAAAACTGCGCAAAGCGTAAGTATATAAAATTGCAAGTTTTATGTATCCCATGTAAAATGAGCTGAGAAATTAAAAAATTTGATCGAAATCTATACAGTAATTTTTACGTGATGTGCAAATAAATATTTTCTATCATTTTATTTATATAAATTTATTCAGAATTTAAAAAAATGTTTATTTCGAAAACAAAGTAAAATTAACAACTTCCTATAAAAGTATATTAGTACATTTTCCTTTTTTTATTTAAAAATTACTTGTTTTTTGTATATTTTAATGAACTAAAAACGGATATATTATCTTCTCTCAGGCAAGAACAAGCAATTCGTGATTTGGAACGACGAAAGCAACGTGAAGAAGAGGAAAAAATTGAGCGTGAATTACGTGCTAAACAAGAAATGGAAGAAGTTGCCAGACGTAAAGTACAGCAAGCATTAAACGAACAAACCTACGAACAGTTCAGAACATATGCAGAACAACAATATCCTGGCGATCCAGAACGGCAAGGTGATTTAATAAAACAATTACAAGATCAACATTATTTGCAATATATGCAACAATTACATGCCACCACTCTCAGTAACAATATTATTCAACAATCAACGGATACAACTGGTGATGAGGAAATACCTACTGAAGAACAAAATACTGATGATAACTATTTTGAGGGAATTGCGCAAGCGAGTATGTGGACACGTGATGACATTCAATTGTTTAAAGAAATTGTGTCGAAAAGTGAAGGTGACGGTGTTGTACGTGTTGGACATGGAGAAATTGTCACTGTTCGTGTACCGACAACTGTCGTTGGAACACAATTGTTTTGGGAGTTTGCTACAGATCATTATGACATAGGTATTTTAATTACAAAGTATTTCAACAAACTATAAAACAATTTGTAATGAACTTTCGATTTTATTAACATATCATAATCAGACAATATTAGACAAGAGCAGCATTTCAAGAGTGCTGTAATGAGATTGCGCCGTTTTGTTTATTATGACACAATAAAAAGCTATTAATAATCATGGGAATTGTAGATAATGTGATTATCTACTAAAATTCTTTACCAAATTTCTGTAAAACCGAAACTGCTTGTTGAATATCATCATAATAAACCAGATCTTAATTTACTGCTACTTTCTATAACTAAAGATAGAGCAAAGTGAATATCCCATAATTCAATTAGCTTAGATTTTATTTTAAAAAATGTCCAACTCTCAAAGATTCGTGATAATAAAACTTCTCAGAAACTTAAATTATAAAAAAAAAAAATAGTTAATCAAAATTTCACGCAGAATTTTGTACGGAAATTTGTTTTATATTAACCGACTATTAACTGATGAGTAATGCGTAAATCAATCTTATGTTAACTTTATTTTACATTTTTCAATTTTTTGCAAACGGATAAGTTTTATAAATCCTATTATTCGGTTGGATCCCTAGCATTGCAGAAGCGGAAAAACTTGTTATTTACAGGTTATATTTAAATGAATTCTTAAAATGGTTACCAGAGAACTTCAAGCAATGAGTTGCAGATTTCAAATTTATACGGTAAATTATTGCAGTTACAGTATGCACCCTAAGATATGCGTTTTTTTCTATTAGTCAAAAATATATTTATTTGTTGAACGTGGAAAGAAAAAGAGAGTAAATACTTTTTAAAAATTAAATTCGCAAAAAAAATTACAAATGATCAACTTTGAATGGCAGGGGACATTGTGATTTTATCATCTTAAGGTGTCAAAAAGATAAATCGAAAAAAAACTTGAACACAATTGTTTCTTATTCATAACCATTTTAAATAGATTATATGTGGATTATGTTTCGTAATAAAGTAACATTAGGAATAAAAATCCAAAGAATTACTGATTCAATAAAAATTATTTTAGGATTTGGTGTGTATTTTGAATGGGGGACACCTACAACTGATCAAGTATTAGTACACGTGTCGGAAAGTGAGGAAGACGATGAGGATGACGATGACTATGGTGACGGTGAGTATTTGGATACTTTACAACATACAGATTTAGAAACAGGCGCACAAGTATTACGACGTGTAAACAATACACCAATGCTATCTGAAATAGTTCCTATTTATCGACGGGATAGTCATCTAGAAGTATATGTTGGCAGTCATACATATCCTGGTGAAGGATGTTATTTATTAAAATTTGATAATTCATATTCACTCTGGCGATCAAAAACGCTTTATTATCGTATTTGTTATTCGAATTAAAAAAATGACCATATTATTAATAAAAGTTATTTTAATTATCCATTCTATTTATAATAAATTAATCGTTTTAAGTGTCCCATACTACATAAATAAAATCGAAATCCATATAAATTCACTCTTGTGTCTATTTACCAACACCCCGAAATCGCCGAAATTTTTTTTTTTTTTTAAATGGCGTTATAATGAAAACTCTGCTGTAGATAAAATTTTAATATATTGTTAAAAATTAAGCGATAATTTTCCAAATCTTTTTTATTTCGCTTCCTTCGAAATGTAATAGAGTGCATTTCTTTTAAAATAAATCGTGAATTTCAATTTTTGACTATTTGTGATCTCTGTTAAATATCAATTTAACTAACTATAAGCCTGCCTTTGCTAATAAAATCAACTTCTTTACATACTAAAATTTGCATAGTTCTAAAACCGATCCGACAGACAAACTCCACTTGTTCTTGCCCAGATTCTTATACATTCTTCTTCTCCTCCGTCTTCTTTTCCAGCTCTACAGCCCTTCATGAGTCTTGGATTTGTCTACTATAGAGTTTCACGCCACTCTTTCGCCAGAGTTATTTTCTCAGTTATCTCATATCCTTAGTATATTGATTATAATAGTTCGCCGATCGTGATGAGTTTGGAGTTCTGATTTATTGAAGTAAAATATATTTATTGCAATGTAAAGAGGGATTAAATTATATAAAAAAATAAATGGAAGCCTATTAATTGCAAGAATTCAAAAGTTATATTGTATGGATAATCATAATCGCACCTTGCTATACAGTACTATGTATTGGCACAGTACTGCGATATACTCATGTAAAATATAAAAACACACCGATCCGTCTTGCATCAATCGAGAATGGAGATTTCGAATAGAATATACAGAGTTTTCAAAATTCGAAAAGGAGGCTATTTGTCAAATGGCAATTATACGGTAAATAAAAATTTTTGAAAAACTTTATTAGAATGAAAATAACTATTTAAACGATTGGGTATTTATAAATGGAATGGAAGATAATTAATTCTTTGTAATAGCTTTGTTTGTAATTTAATGTTAATTTTGTAAATTCAATTACAATTTTTATTTTCGTTATAAATAAAATATTTATGTTCAGTGATTATTTTAAATTGTTATATTAGAGGATCCTGTAAAACGTGTCATGTTTGTTAAAAATGTATTGAATTATGTTAAAAAAATTATCTGAAATATTGATGTTTTTTAAATTATTTTACCTTAAGAGGTTACGGAAATTGATGAAATGGGTTTCTATAACAGCATAAAAATCTTTTAAATTTTGAAAATTTATAATATTTACAAACGTTTAATATTCATCCTTTTAATATTTGGACAATAATTTGTCGAATTATTTGTGTTCAAAAATCATTAAAATTTTACCTAGATAATTGATATCCGTAATCTTAAGGAATATGCATGGACTGACAGTTATCCTGTGACACATTGTGTAATTTTTGTTTGAAATATTTTGAACGCCACCGTAGACTAAAATTAAATTCTCAAATTATTTAATTATTTTAAATATAAATTGAAGTTAAAATGTTGGTAAAATGAAGTATGTCTTAATTTTCTAAATCACACTCAGAGGAAAATTTGATTGTCATTAAAATGTAATTTTCTTAATGATTTTAGATTTCATTCTAGAAGACAGAATATTGATTCATTTTTAATTTTCTTATTTTTTTTTTTACTCGCAATTCGACAATTTTGATTTTGATGTATCCAGATAGATGAAAATTCGGTGTAGGTGTTGTGTAAAATTGACAAATAATGTCATACCAAGCAAAATTATCATTTATTTAAGGATTGAAATAAGCAGTTCATGAGAAGTAAAAAAAAAAATACAAACTGAATAAATTATCGACGTGGCCGTGAAAACTAAATTATACTTACTTAAATTTAAATGAGCATTTATGTGGGATACAAAATTCGTTTTTTGAAACATATATTCCTTAAAGCATCCACAATAAAACTTTTTCTAAAATATAAATAAATATTTTGCAAAAATTTTTATTAAGGGTTTATATGTTTCTAAGACAATTTAGAAAAAATCAAAATTTTTGATTGCTTTATACATTTATATATAAATGTGGAAAAAAAATAATAAAAATGGATTATCCTTTGTAGTAGCAGTTCGATGACGATACGAAGATGAATTAACAATAAATAAAAAGAGATAATGGGGGATAATTCATTATCCTCTAAGATATATTCTTATTTTTCATTTTTGATATCTTCTTTTTACTAATTTAAGACATTGAATATCCGATCGTATTTTCTTTCTATAAAATATATTTTCGAGATAAAAAGTATTAATATGAAAAAAATTATTTATTATTGATAAAAAAATTTATATTGTTTTGGATAAATAAAGTTTATTATACAAAATATACATAATTATTTAAGTTAAAATGCGTTTTATTTTTGCCAAATCTATTATACCTACTCGTCTGATTCCTATCAAACACCCTTTATAAAGTATATCTATTCTAATGTATTTTATTCAGAAAATAAAATATTTCCTATCAGTAACATTTTTAATAATTTGAGATTTAGGAATGATCTTGTAAAATTGAATTTCAAAGTGGATTCTATCGGGTTCCACATAATAATATACTTAAAATTAGAGCTAAGGTATGCTGTATTTTTTTATTTTGTCTTTGGAATCTTTTTCAAACATTCAAGCATTTCGTTCTTTCACATCTTTTTGTTTACACAGAATAGTCAATATAAAACCAAAATGATCATTTTATTATTTCTTATCCTTTGCAATTTTGTAGTTTTCTGTTATTTTTCCGTGTTCGATTACGATGTATTTAATAAAAACAACATAATTTGAAAAATTATTCAACTTTATTTAAAAAAGCTTATTTTTATTACATTAAAATATATAAGAAAAATTTAATATCAAAATATGAAGAATATCTTATCAATTAAAAAACATTACAAAAATATAAAAATTAATATGATGGCGAGGTACTATTCAATTTCAATTTTTTGTTACTGAATTCAGCAAATAAATTACGTGATGGATTCTTTTCTGGAGTTAAAAATAATCGTAATTTTCGTACAGATCGACGTAAATCTTTTGGTGGTGATTTTCGCGGCGTTGTTTCATGTTCTTGTGTTGATGGTGACGTTATTTTAGCTAAATCAACAGGTGACCAAGTAACTGGAATTTTTCGTGGTCCTCTTGTTTGAATTATAAGCTCATCCGGTGAAGTTGTTGGAGTTACCTGTGGTAAATTTGCAACAGGTGTTCGAATGCCATCTTGTGCAATAATTCCATCCGATTGTATAGATATTTCGGACAATGCTGAACGTCGCCGTGACTCCTGAGGCGGAGTATCCATGTTAATGACCCACTCCTATAAAATAAAAGTATTTATAAACAAAAATCATCTGATCCAAACAGCTGTTTTATTCACAACGGTTTTTTATTAAAAATGTTTTTTTATCATTAATTCATTTTTACTGATCGCACTTAACAAGACTAACCTATTATTGAAAATTATTTAGAACACTGGCATTATATTTTCAGACGTATCTAGAAGGATTTGTCTATTTTCCCGCCTATTTAATAATATTATTCCCTCTTTTTAGAGCTAAATACTAATATTTAATTGTTGATTAAAATGTAATTATTCCTACTATTTATATGTAATTTTTGTTTTTATTTTAAAACCTAAATATTTAATAATTGTTTATGTTCATTTAAACGAGATATTTTAAATGTTGAACATGTTTTTTCGTTAACAGAAATTTATATCATTAGCTGATTATAAAGTCGTTGATCTTTTTTCATAAAATATACAAGAACGCCCTGCCAAATTAAGTATTAATATTTTTATATAATACTTTATTAATTTAAGTGTAATTTAATCACCATTCACCAATCAAAATCCAAAGGTATTGGAAATTCGGAATGCACTGGGGTCAGATGTTAGATTCATACTTTAATAATGGTTAGAATTTAAAAATTAAACGTATTTAGAAAATATAATAAAAAAGAAAACAACGAACTAAATAATCATATATATAAAGTAAAAATTTACAATAGAATGAACATAGAAACATAACCAGTATTGTAGTATTTGCTAATTTAATATAATATATGTGACATATGCTAAATTCATGGGAGTCTACATGAAATTTTGACATTGAAATGTTGACAATTTCGTTTTCACTTGTTAATTAATTTATATGTGTTTATAAAAATTGTGTCAAATGAATATTATTATAAGTATCAATAAATATAATCGATTTATTTGATTTATTCAAAGTGATTGAACATAATAAAGCATTAAAATGGAACATTTAGCACAAGATTTAAGTGTTGCACTAGAAGAATCTGAATCTTGTGGTCCAGCTACAATGCAAGTGGCGGCTAGGCGATGGGGAATGAGACGACGGACCCGTTCTACTGGGAATTTGCGTAAGTATTAATTATTCGACGTATTAAAATAGTGGAATTCATATTAATGTAAAAAATTATTTTAGATTTGTGCCTCGATAAGTATTTAGAAAATAGATCGGATGATAGCAGTAGTGGGGAAATGGATAACCATGGTATTGAAATATTTCGTAAAGAATATATTTCAAACGTTCGGCATTCTGATTCTGATGATATGTCATTGATGCCATCAAATTTGTGTCCAAATAAATCAACAAATAATTCAATAATGCGAGATCACGTACAATCGATATTAACAATGCAACGTCATAGCGGTAAGTATTACAAATATTTTTATTTTCATTGAAAATTGGGTCTTGCTTTTAAGAAATTTTATTATTGATAATTTATTTACTTATTTTATAAAATTTATAAAAAACGATGTCAAGTAAAGGCAATATGTTTGTGACTGTGTATATGATCCGTTTGATTTACACGGAATGTAATCTAGTTATTTCAAGATAATTTGTAATAATGCAGATGTAAGATATTTTAAGTGGTCGAACAATGAATAAATGGGAACATGTGCTAAAACAGCAAATAAATATGAGTTGCGTTTTTTTTTTTGACTAAATTTTAAGAAAATTTGTTTTAATTTTAGTGTTAGAAAAATTATCTAATCTAATTAATTTTCGTAGAATGTATACTTAAATGAATTTATATTTTGTTAAAGTTCGTCCAAGTATTCGTCGCAAACGCAAATTGAAAAGAATGTGCGTTGATGAAGTGCCCGTTTTACCGAGTGGTAAACGGAAACGTCCACAGCGTATTGAACCAATAATAACAAGTATATCGAATGGCAATAATTATCCAAAAATAAAACCATTAAATCAAAGTATTGTTGACAAAATTGAGAAAATTCGTATGGAAAATGCATGCTTAACAACAACTGCTGGCAGTTTTTCAACAAGCCCCATGGAATCATCTTTTCTGGATCTAAATGTATGCGATGCTGCTAGTGAATCTAGTCTTAGTTGGAGTGGCGATGAAGGACATGAAGGTGATGACGAATTAACCGATTGGACTCCACAGCCGGATCCGATACCAAATACAACAAACGAACTATGGAATTTGGAAGCAACGGATTCAAGAGAAATACGGGCGGGTTGTAGACGTTTATATAACGAAAGACCCGGGTTTAGTATCACATCCGGCGCAAATGAACGAATAGCCAGGTTTATGCAAGATGGTGGTCGTACTGAACTACGTTTATTTGAAGGTAAACCTGATGCAGTGGCACAACTGGCGAATTTGTATTCGTTGGATTGGTGGGAAGAAGGACATAGTGTTGTTTTGAAAAAGACCGGTCGTACACCGTGTATGCAACCACCACAACGTCATCATACAGGACTGTCAACGGGTCATAAAAGAATTCGTACTCATGAAACACGACCTCTTTGATTTTTTTATTTTAAGAAAATAATTTGATTATTTTTGTAAAATATGATTTATTTTCGTGCAGGGACATTTTCTTAAATTACATCATTAAGTGGCGGTTATTTCTTTGGATTATTTTCAAAGTTTAATTTATTTTATCCAATGAACACATTCAATAAATGTTAGCACTAGAGATGGTGAACTCGTAAGTAATTGATGACATAAAATGCCTTCATAATAATTCCATATTTTATTTTTAATTTTAAAGAAAAAATTATTAAAAGAATACACATAATCAAATAAACCATTTTTCTCTCTTTTCAAATGTTGAATGTTTCAGGCTCATAGTAAAATTAATTTGAAATGTGTTGAATATGTACTTTTTAAAGTCACTTTTATATGTTTAAAATATGTACATATTTAAAACTGGGTACTGTTCAAAAATAGTTGGTGTTGATAAGCTAACCATCTTTCTGGTGGGTTCCTTGTGATCATTTTCAAGAGACAGCAAAGTGAATATTTAATTTCCGCTTGATTTAAAACTAAATTGTGTTTACAAAGACTTAATAATACTCAAATTTTTTATTTGTGGATTTTAAGAAGTAGTTATTTATATTTGATAAAATTTTCGGGCATCTTGTAAATTTATTTAATAAATATTTATTTTTTTAAACCATATTATTATATGATTTTAAGAACCCAACTTTCTTCAAATGTGTATTTGCTACTAAAATGCAAAATTATTTCAGCTACAAGATAATAAACATCTACAATAATCCTTCCTCACTTTGAATTGAAGATTTAAATATAAGACATCGCCTTCTAATATATCATTATTGCTTCGGTCAGGTCTGAAAACATAGAATTGTTGGTTGGTTGTAACATAGACAACCAATTGATATTGTGTATTCTTTGAAATTTTTTAATAGATCTGTTAAATTTTTTTTATTTTTTATTTCTTGATATTTTTGTTCCTTTGTCACTAATTATGAAATATTTATTTTAATTTGAAACAAAATCAAGTGTTATGAGCAATGTTATGAACATTTACATCATTAACCAAGTATATTTAAGAAAATATTTATTAAGAGCACCTTCTATCCGTTTTCACGATAACCTATTTTCAGAGTTAACTTGAAAATAGTTTACAAATATTTTCGAGCTTTAATTTGTAGTAATCCATAATTTATGATTAAAAACAATTATTATTTGGAATAGTAGTTCAGAATACATTTCCGATGATGGCTATATTGGTCGAAATGGTAGTTAAAGCTAACAAATAGTTGTTTTTATTCTTAAATTCTAAATAATTGATTAAAGGTTAAAACTTTTTTTATTTTATTTAATAAAAATAATCGAAATATAATTAAAATTTTGGCAGATCTATTTGGCATACAGTTTCATAAAATTATAAATAATAATTTATTTAATAATTAATAAAAGAAGTACAATTTTACGATATTATTTTTTTAGTTAAATAATTATTGTATTATTTAAAATATATTATTAAAAATTTAATTTATTTTTCACATTTAAAAGAAAAATATCACATGTTTTTTTATTTTTTGTTGATTTATTTAGTTATAATTCTTATTTTATTATAATTTTAATTTTATAAAGATTGTAAGTTAACTTTCGTTGAGAATGCTAAAGTAGAGTAGCGCATTTTTCTTTTGAATTGGTTATAAAATACTCTAAAAGCTCGCTAAATTGTATTTTCTTTCGATTATATGTTTCTTGCCTGTGTATAAAATAACATTTATGACTCAATCAATTTAATCAAGGTTTAAGAATGAATTTTAACAATTTAATCAAATTTTGGAATTTTATAATGTTTTTTCCCAAATCTGTTAGTGATATTTTGGAGGGAATGCTTAGAACATAATATGATAATGGAGTATTAAAAAATCAAATTTCATTTCCGTTCTAAATTAATCATCTATGTAAAATTTATAACTAGAAGTCAGTAAATGGATTTTTTCAAGAAATAAAAATTTTTTTTTACCACATATACGTGATTCGGAAGGAAAATTCCACCTTCTGTTATTATATAGGCACGATATTAAATACAAGTTTGTATTTAAAAAAAGTTTATAAACTGTGAAAGATAAAGTGTTTATATATGGCTTTATTCTTTGGGAAACTTAATAGTAACTCAAAAGAAAAAAAAACATGTAGGCACTCCTCGACTTTTGCATATTCAACTGTAACAAGTTTGATGAATAAAAATCATTATAACATTATTTTTGAAAAATAACAAATGGAATAAATAAAAAATTATGTAAATGAAGTTTTGGAATTAATTTTATAATTTATTTTGAATTAAATTTGATTTTGTTTCATTATGAAGTGCAAAACAATTTTCTTAAAATAGATAAATAAAATATTAATAATTTATTCTTGATTTTTTTGTTCAATTATAATTTTCATATTTAGCTTGCGTTAAGGTTGATCGGACAGTTGATCTCAAGTATTATTAAAACCTAAATTATTATTATAATTTGGATGCTACGTTTATTTAATTATTATTTCTAGCAATTATAAATATCTTTTGACTATAGTATTTTCTTGCATAAAATAGAATTTGCAGTGCGTGTCTAAGAGCTATATAATATAAATAGTGTTTAGTTATCTTTTGTTTGAGATTTCACGAGTTATTATTTATGCGATATTGCATTACTTCATTTTCTTGCAGTACTTTTTAAAGGGAAGGCTTGATTTTTTAAAATATGTGTATTCAGTCAAAATTCCCTGCTAACAACATGTTAAAGTTTTAATTTTTAGAAAAAAATTTCGAAAAAATCGTTAGATCTTTCTCCAAAATTATTTTATAAATAGTATTAAAAATTTAACTTTTTATGTTTACTTGAACTTCATTTCATGTACGATCAACCTTAAATTTACATTCAAATTTTACCAAAGAAATCGTTGCTTTAAAATGATTAGTACACGCAGGAAATTAAAATCATAATGATGAACAATATTAAAATATTTGAACTATTCTAAATTTTTTTAATATAAAATTAAATCTATATATTACAGGTACTTAAAATGGTTCCATCATTGATGAAATATATTTACATTTTTTAAATAAATATTTCTCCATACAAAAAATTTACTCTTGACTCATTTAAGCAGTCAAACGCATCTACTTTTAAAATGCACCTGCTGGTAGTTTCAATCAGACAGATAAGAGTAGACCACGGGAATTGATGTAATGCTGACCATGTGCGTTCATTACACCGTTGGTATTTGCTCAAGAAAAGAATAACAATGCCTTTAAGTAGTCGTCTTTTTCCATTCGTATATTGCATCCACTTTCATGATAATCCCATTACTATCGTGGTCTATTGTTATATGCCTACGTTCAACCAATGAAGTACGCCTTCCAGTCAATCAGATTCAGTGAACGTAGTGTAAATGTTATTATTTTTACACATTTATACTTTCATATACACATGTGTTTGTTATATGAATATTTTCTTAGAGAAACTGCCATTATGGATTTCCCACTTAGACTTTAGTAGTCAATACAGCATAATTATGGCAAGTTGTTGTATACTGCACATTAGACAGCAAAGAACCTTGCGACAGCTAATAGAATAAGCAAGAGTTTCTTTTGGATGTAATATTGGTTACCGCAATTAGACACAAGTAAAAAATTTAATTGCTTTATTGTCTGCACACTTATTAAAGCTGCCAGGCATGCATTTTATTCCGAACAAAAATGATGAAATGAAATAAAGAAAGTGTTTATTAGTGAAATAATGAACAAAGTTAAGTAATAAACGTAAAATGTTATGTCTACGAAAAAATTATTAATATAATTTTTCAGTTTTTTCTCGGCTACACATGCATAGTAGTAAAGTAGGGGATGTAGCTCAGTGGTAGAGCGTTCGCTTTGCATGTGAAAGGCCCGGGGTTCGATCCCCCGCATCTCCAAGTTTTTTTTTTTATAATCTTATTATATTTTATAACTATTCTGATTTTAATGACATTTAGAATATAAAAAAAAAAAAGTTGTTCGAACTAAGTTATTTAATCTACTAGCTTATAGTGGAAAATACTGAATGTAAGATTCTGTATGAATTATTTAGCATTATAACTGTTGGTTCTTCCAGAATGAGTTACAGTGTTCAGCTTCTTTAGCGTTCTGTTCTCTATAAAAACTAATTTAATATGACTGAATTATTATTAGTTTTAATTTGCATTGTTGCTTGTTGATTTGGCCGATTTGGTACAAATACAACTGACATTAATGTTCTACTTGGTAAATCTGTGTTCTGTTGTGGTGAATTTGATTTACAAATTAATGCGTCGCGATATGCTTGTCGATATTGTTTGTTCATTGTCACATAAATTATTGGATTTATACATGCTGACAGAAATAGCATTAAATAACCAGTGATATGAAAACCTGAAAAAAAATGTAAATTTAATTCGATATAGTTAATGAAATTATAAAATGATTAATAAAATATAATGGAAAAAATTTGGAAAACGGTTGACCCTAAAGGCCATCCCTACAACTTCCCACTAATTCCCTACATAAGCACTTAAAATTTAACATATTACAATGTTTTTGAGCCCTTCACGCCTAAAAATATTTTTATTATTTTTATTTTTGAGCTCTCCGAGGTCAAAAGCTAGCTGTTCCCGAATATTTCGTTAACGATATCTCTCGAACCAAACAACCGATTTTCACGTTTTTAGAGCTTTAATAATTATTCTATTTCATCAAAAACAATCCGAAAAGAAATGATGGAGCTATGTAAAAAAAAATTTTTTTTCGAAATTTTTCATTTACGATATCTTCCGACGGAATCAACCTATTTTAACCGAATTAACGGCGATCGACGTGGTTTATCAAGGTTAAGAGCTGATTAGTTTTTGGAGTAGAGAATCGATAGAGCCGTTTAAAAGTTACAAAAAAACACATTAAACAAAATTTTTTTTCTTAGTTTTTTTGAGATTTCTTAAAATCTACCAGTCCGAAAAAATCCATTGTATTCAAATCTAAGTTAGGTCAAACCCTTTCGAATGGCACCAACTGCGATGAATACAGTCGAGCCGTTCAAAAGTTATTAGCGGTTCACATACACACATATATACAGACATAGTGACAACCTCGCAGGGGTAGTCAGGGAAGCTTCCTTTAACCTCAAAACGTCGAGATCTGACGAATACTCGATTTTTTCAAACTGGGGTAAAACTAATAAATTCCCGATTTTTTAAAATCTTCGATTTTCTTAGCGGGAAGTTAAAAATAAATTTCTGATTAGGTACAAGGTAATCCAGGAGACTCGTCCAGGTAGGAAAGTTACCGCCAATAGAGTCATTATACTTACCGCTCTGAAAACTAATCACAAGAACTAGACTATTAGTCTTAGAATGGAGAAATTTGTAATTAGTTTTTAGTATTTTTTATAAGATGTAGAAGAATTGGTAAAATTTTGACAAATTTTAATATTTCATTTTTAGGATTGCTTTTCTAAATTTTTTATTTATTTATTTTTAAGTTAAGCCGAGCGGAGCAAGAACTTAAAAGACAGACGAAAGGCAGGATTTGTTGAAAAGATGCTTTAGACATCATGAATGATAGCAACATTTTTATGGACCTGGCATCGATTACATTCACTGTAAGGTAACTTGATTATAAACGTTTCCGTTTATTTCAAATGTTTTAGAGTTCAAAACTTTAAAGCGTTTTACCCACAACTCAAGGTTGTTATGTGTTTAAAGTCGGTGCCTCTCACAACTAAAAAACTGCTACACCGATCCTTTTGAAATTTTGACAACACTATTTCTGTATATAATTTACGAGATAACGCCGAAAAGTTTTTTTTTTCAAATTTAATAATATTTTTTATTTTAACATAACAAATTAGTAAATTATTTCACAAAACTCACGTTTTAAGTGTTCACAAAAAGTGAAAAAATTAAAATTTCGGAAAATCCTCGACGACGTTACCTGGAGAAAGCGATTATCTAACGAAAGAACTTTGATTTTTTGATTTCGGATGATCCAGCAACGAGTTATGAGGGGCACCGTAATTCAATTTTGTTATTGGACGCTTCCGAATAATAATTGCCGTTTTCTTAGTATTTCTTCATGAAAATTTTACATAATATTCTTCGAATATTATAGTTTAATATTAATGGTAGAGAGCTTTAATTTGTGGTATTCCATAGTATTAATTGTATTAGGTGGATAAATAAATTTATTTACACACTTCAATTTTTGTATTATTTTGCTTAACCACTTTATTTTATTAATAATTACGCGACATGTTTCGGATGTTACTCTATATTCAAATGCATTTGAATATGGAGTAACATCCGAAACATGTCGCGTAATTATTAATAAAATAAAGTGGTTAAGCAAAATAATACAAAAATTGAAGTGTGTAAACAAATTTATTTATCCACCTAATACAATTAATATTATAGTTTAATGTACCAATCTATGTATTAATTACCATTAATATATAGATTTTAACTGTGTCGTCCAAAAAAATTAACAAAAATGTGTAATTTTGTACGAATTAACTCTACCCTCTATTAAGAATGTGACTTTACGAAAAAACACCAATAAACGAATATTATTCTAGAAAAAACCTATTTAATATTTGGTAAAAGGATTAAGTTTTAAAATTCGAAATTATGTGAAATAGAAAAATAAAATAGTTTATAATTTATTTACCTGGGTATGTGACATTTGCATCTGCCACTTTCACAACAGTTATTGGTAAATAACATATTAAAAACCCTAAGAAAATTGCTAATACCATTTTTGTAACAGACCATTCACTACGTTTTCCTTCCGATGTAGTTCTACTTGTATGTCGTTGGACTCGTGCATGTGACCTATAAAAAGTAATGCTTCGATTTAATATTTTTTGAATTTTAAAATGCGCTACTGAGAATACGCTATCGATACCAATGCATGTGATATCATATCAATGTATGTAATGTAATGAGATTTTGATGATGTATAATTATTTGTATTACTCTCGTGTGTAATTAAGGGTGCTTCTTTGTTGGAAATGACACTTTTTGATATGAGCTATTTTTTCGAGATAATTGTGTTTTTCAAACAATTTTACAATCCTGCATTTCATTAAATACTAGATTGGTCATTTTAATTGATCCATCCAAATAACTAACATTTGAAAAAAAATTGTTTAACTGAAAGTTGTTCAGAACTGACTTTTTCCATTGTTGGTTTTAAGCTTGAGATAAAGTTTATTTGAAGGTTAAAGAAATGTTCATAATTAAAATTGCATCCTTATGTTTGAAAACCAA
The DNA here is from genome assembly GCA_020423425.1 of Chrysopa pallens. Lineage (NCBI taxonomy): Eukaryota > Metazoa > Arthropoda > Insecta > Neuroptera > Chrysopidae > Chrysopa > Chrysopa pallens. The sequence goes on from JAEMTY010000141.1 coordinate 17,189, forward strand.
TTTTTTAGAGTAAATAATTGTTTAGATTTTAAGAATGAATCTTTGAGAATAAAAGTGAAAATTTTAAAGGTTTTTTTTTTTTTTTTTTTTTGAACAAAAAAGGGGAAAAATAAAAGATGGACTGTGTTAAAAAATGTTAATTAATCTCAATGAATCTTTGTTAAAATCTAAGCAATTTTTGAATCTTACGAATTTTTTTAAAAAACTCTGATTTTCGTATACAATTTTTTTAAATATAAAATGCCGTTTGTTTCCTAATTTGTTAGATAAAATATGAAGCCGTCATAAAAAATATAGGATTTCATTTAAATAAAATCGAATAACTTTGAAACTCGGCCTCAAGGTTCAAACCAATAATGCAAAAAGGTAGCCTCTAATGTCTTGAATAATCTCTTTTTTTTGTAAAATTTATAAAGTTTTTAGAGATATTTATAGGATAAATTAAAATAGTTTATACCCCGTATATTTGGATAAACGAGTTTTGAACATTCTTCAACTTCAAAATTTAGAATGATTATGCAAATTTTTGGAACTTTGTTGTAGTTAATATTTTTAAAAATTACTTACTTTTTAACAACTAAAAATATTTTTGCATAACATACAATAATAATGATACATGGTACAACAAATGCTGTTATAAATAATGCTGTTTTAGAACTACGGCCATGTACATCCTTTTTAATTGTACAAGTTCCTAAACGATCATCATATCCAAATTCACCTTAAACAGAACAAATGCTATAAAAATTAAAAAAAGTATTCTCAGATATCTAAAAGTATAGCACGCCGTTTTACTATTAAAAAGAACCGGCGCATACCCTATACATGCGCAGTTATTTTGTATATGTGCGCATATACATAATTTGACTTTGTAAGCAAAATTGTAATCGCGTGCGTAACCGGCACACGTGCGTGCGACCACTTTGCATATGTTCAAGTTTTTCTTACAATACAAGTTTTTCTTATTTGCCCTAATCATTGCATTTTTCATTATTTGTCCGCCTTTTTTTGTAAAATTATAGGACTTTATAAAATTTATGCATTTATATTATTAGAAAATTTTCAATAAGGTGAGGGAGGGGGTTAAAAAAATTTCAGATACTATTTTTCAGTCTTATATCACATTTTGTGAAAAAATCTTCGAAACTTGTATAGAAAAAACATTTGGTTTTTATGGAGATTTTCCACAAAAGAGGGAATGAAATTTTCGGAAAAGAAAGAGTTTTGGTGTAAAGTATGAAAAATAGGGTCCTTAAATAAAAAATCATCCTATATCTGTGAAAATGTTTACAATACATTTTTTTAGTTATTTTAAAACTTAAACATTTTAAAGTCTTGTAATTAATTATTCGTCGATCGAAACCGGTTCATAAAGATATCCACTTAAAAAAACCTATTACTATAACTTTACCACAGGAAATTTAATATTTAGCACAAAATTTAGGGAAATCAGATGACAGTTAGTAGCCGATTTTGTGTCATCATGTACATAATAATGTAATTAAAAAAATGCAAATTTATCTACAAATATTGTAAATATAGGCTTTTTATGATGTTCAAATATTGTATAAGAATAGCATAAAACTTAAAAAAAAAAAATATAATCCACAATTAATGTTAAGTTACTTTGTTTTATATTAAAAGTGGCCAAAAGCAATTAAGATACGCCACTCTAGAATGTGTAGCTCGAATTGAACAGGCATTTGTCGGCAAGCCAAATGGTGTAATATGAAGGACTGTTACCTACTCTAGCAACAACTCTTTTCGTTTTGGAGTAATGATGTTGACTGCCATTGTACATTGACCGCTATTATCCCTGTTTCCCATTATAGTGTTATGTAAATAGTTTAAACAAAAATATACCTCAAAATCCCGCGAATCGATTGTAAAAATATTAAAAATTATACGTAATTTGGTATACACTATTAGAATGGCAATAGACCATTAAAAAAATGAAAATTAAAATATAAAAATTGAGAGAGACAATTATTTCAAAATAAAATTTTAGTGTATAAAACATTTATGGTAACTTACCCCAAATTCCTAATAGTGTTGGTACTTGCATTCCATAGCTAAATAACCAACAGAATGCAATAAAAAATGCAACTGAACACCGTGTATATATTCGTGGATATAAGTGTGGCCATGCAATCAATACATAACGATTGATTGAAATCATTGCAACTGATAATAACGATACACCAACATTACCATACCGTAAAAATGGTATAAATGAGCATAGCGTATTACCATGGACCCATGTACCATGTAGAAAATGGCTAGCAGAAAATGGTAATACGGTGAAGCAAAATAACAAATCGGCAATACATAAACTGAAACAATAAAATAATTTTATGCAAAAAAAAAAAAAGTGATTACCAAAGATTATTAAAATAAAAATGATAATGTAGACACGAAAATGTTGGTTTTATTGAACTTCAAACGTTAAGTAACACAAATTGCCCATTTCTCCCTTATATATTGTTAATTTAATAGGAATCGGAACATGAGAACCAACAACTATTCCACTTCAAGTTTAATACGCTTTATAATTCTGTTTTTTGCCGTTCTGATGATATAAATGCATGTCAGGGGGCAATTCCGTATAATATTGCTTAAACCGAAATTGTTTAAACTTTTACAAGGAATTGTTAAACGGAAAAATTTTGTTTACATTCTTATAAATAAAAAATACTTTTTACGGATGGACTTATTATTTTTTAACTGCATAAATAAAAATCTTTGTAACATGAAAATTACTGTTATAAAGTCACAATAGATTTATGGATAGATAAAATCGATTTTTCTATTGAAATAAAATTATATTGTCCATTATGTATACAAGGGCTTGTAAAAAAGATGGCTTGTGATAAGTAATGCAAACGATGTATATACACGGGTTTGGAATACTTTTAAAAGGCGATGTTTTTATATTATTATTAATTAGTTGCTTTCCACCACTTCGCTACCATATAAAACACATTAGATTTGAATGTCAGTTTCGATTTTGTTGCTTTTTCTTTGAAACGCTTACACAGGATACAAATAGGGGAGAAGGAATATTTGGCCTCCAGAATGATGTGTGTTTCCAGGCCTTGATTCGGCGTTCGGTCTAAGTACTCGTTCCACTCGCACGGTAAGTAAGGAAGATCTTTACCAAGCAAAGCTCGCGGCCGAACAATTGTTGGAAGTAAAACTTTTGATAGTAAAATTTTTGATTTTAGAAAATAGGAAACTAATAACAGCACTAAATATTTTAAATGCGTCTGACAGACAAGTTTTCTATGCCGTTGCGCAATATTTAGAGTACATCTTGACTAGACGAAGCGGATATCGGTCCTAATCTTTGCCTTGTTTACAAAAATTTTGTTTATACGTGTTTGTGTTTTTGTTTTATAATTTGCCATTTTATTTTTCTATTCATCTCTTTTTATAGAATATTATGATTTGTTTTGTTTCTTATATTTTATATTATATTTATTGCAATTTTTTTATTACATGTCGAGTATATATTGAATTTAATTGAATTTGAAATTTGGAAAAAAACTGCCTTCTTATGATTTTTAGGTTGTTCTAGCGTGAAACTATTTTTCGATTGATTTGGCTATTTTATTGTTGGATTTTCTATTAAATCAAAAGTTACTTATTTTCTATTATTACAAACAACTCTAAAGAATTGAAAAAATATGCGAATCGTATTCGCGCATGAAAAGTTCTGTATCATTACTTGCAACTTTGACCACCACCCCTCCAATCCTTAAATATTTTTTATGTTATTCGATTTTTTACTATTTGTGGTTATAGCCGCAAAAGAAATACATCATCTGGGAAAATTTCAATTATCTAAATCTCACGGTTAATGAGGTACAGACTGGTGACAGACGGACATGTTGACAGACAGACAGCGGACTCTTAGTAATAGGGTCCCGTTTTATCTTTCGGATACGGAACCTTAAAAAAACTATAAGAGTGCAAAGAAATATTTTAAGAATAAATTAAAAAAAGTATCACAATGTTTTATTCTCAAGATATTATAATAAAAAATGCTAATTTTAACATTTTTCAGGCAAAATATATAACATAACACTTATGTTTTTGTCTATATTTGTGGTAATGGTGTGTGTATATGTTCTTACTATACTATTCTAAGCCTGGAACAACCTTAAAGTAATGCAACAAAAGGTATGTTCAAAAATAATTAATTTATGTTTTATTATAATATTAAATAACGTTTGTGTATCAAAATATAGTGGAAGCGATCAGGGAAAATTTCCATAATATTATATACAACATAACTTTTAATAACTTATTTATGAGCGAATTAAAATTTTATTTTGGTTCGTGAAAAAGTTGTAAAAAATCGTAAATTTTTTAAGGGAAGTTGAAAAATTTGATAGTATAACTTAAATCATATATAATAATAAAGGTATAGGGGAGAATTGGAGAATAACAAATACTTAAGGAAAAAAGAAAATTAAATTAAATAATTCGTCGGGAAATTATTATACAAATTGTCTCAAAATTATGTATTGTAAATTTGTCGTAAAATGAGTCATATTTTCATATAAAATAAACTGAAAATTACAAAAGATTTATTGAAATCACTTTACGATACAATCTTCAATATTCTACTGTTCGTAATTACACGCTATTCGCGTTTACTTCACTTTCCACTACATATCAGAGAATGAACGTGACATAAATCAACACTATTTTCTTTCTATTTATCATGACAATCGTGAGCGAAACCAATTGTTGATCATTGTTTACATTGTTAAGAATTTAAAATAGACAGGTAAAGTTTATAAACAAAGACTTGATTTTTTTATATATACAATTGAAGATAACTAAAAACCTTAATTATTAAAATACTCGGAATATGGTATGGTATGGTATGGGGAGTATCAACTATTTATATATAGTAACTAGAGTCTCGTTACAGCGCTCGAAATTCGACCAAAATCACACAAAAGTGAATTTCGCTGTCTGAAAACAGTATATATGCGTGCCTTTAAATCACTTCAATGTAAACAATTGTTATCAAAACAGTATATTGTACAAAATAGTATTTATGCGTGTAAATGGAAGTGTGTGTAATATAAGCCACACATCTTATATATGAGTGTGTCATAGTGTGTGTAATTTTGTTATTGATTTCATGTATTTTTTATGTATAATTAAAAAAAAAATATTAGCATTCTTCAGTCCTTCTCTATGAAAGCTATAAGTATGTCAAATATCATACTTCTCCGTTCACCTAATTTTCGTAAAAAGGGTTACATATTTTCGCTCTACGTGTTAATATTTAAACACTATTAAAACTTCATATTGTCCATGCAGTTTAGCAGTCACGATTAAAATTGAGCGTGCAAAAATTTATTTACCAAAGGGCTAATTGATATTATAATATACGTGTTTAATGCAGTGTTAATAATTATTTACCCTTATAACGAATAAATTGTACTCTGTCATTACATGTGGTGCATCCGAATTGTATGTTTTTAACTATGATTTTGTGCGCGGGAGAACTTTAAATATTTTAAATAGAAACGCGGCGTCGTACCACCTACAATTTTCTGGGTAGATTTTGTGAATTATTACATAATAATTTCTTTTTAATGCTAAAAAAACTTAAAAAAATCACTTCTTGTAATTTAATAAAGTTAACTCGAAAACGTTTTTTTAATCTTTTAAGTACCTTAAAACCTTAAAAAATCATTAAAAAGAAATCAAACAAAAATTGTGTCGTTAATTTTAAGTTTTTTAAAAGATATCGCTTAAAATCGGTTGGACAGATCGATCTATTAAATCTTTTCTACCCTAATATTAACCGAATACATGATTTCTATAAGCCCGCGTAAGAAAACTTGTTATAATTGTTACCTAAACTATCAAAAAAGTTCTAATTCAACCATAATAAAAATAATCGCTGAATTCAGATAGCTTACAAATTGATAAAACTAATATTTTTTTAACTGCATACTTATTGATGCTTTCTTTTAAATTAATTAAAATGGTTATAAAAATAAATAAAAAATAATAATAAATGATTATCACACCTGACAATAAAAGCTGCAGCCATTGTACGTATTTTCGATCGTTTTGCCAATGCAATTATTGTTAATGAATTACCAAATATACCCACAACCATTAAAGCAATTGTTGCAACCGATGCCATTGTTAAAATGGTTCTTGAAAACCTATAAAATCAACATTAAAAATAAAAAAATTTAATTCAAACTTAAAAACACAAATTTCACATTTTATTATTTCACGAATATTTTCACACAATAATTGAGCACAACACACCTTTGGAATTCACCCCCATCACTATAATTTTGTGGCAAATAAGAGCCAGCATTAAAATTCACTTGTAATTTAGTTGATATTTGCATAGTGTCTAATGAAGATGCACTTTGGGACATATTATGGAATATCTATTATGATATTTATGATTATTATTATTATTAGGGGACACTCTCTCTACTTAATGGGATATAATTCACAAATGTTTAATGATTTAGTTTTATAATAAAAATAATTGTTTTTGTTCGTCCTCATTATCTCTATGAAAAGATCACCAGGAGTTAGTTAGTTACGTTTTACACATATAATGATGGATGGGTTGGCTGTTTGGCTGGCTCCCACATCTCGTCGACAACACTGTACCACTAAAACTATTAATTAAATTTAATCATGGCTCATCATTATGTCCTTTACTTCGCCATAATAAATAAATATTATTATTATTAATATTATACGTAATTTAAATATGTTGTAGATTTATTTTTTCTTGTTGAATGTAAACTTCAACGTTTTATTTGAAAATGCTTTTGTTACCATTAGAGGTCGATCATTTTATGAAATATGTCTTATTAATTACCATTAACCACAAATACCATTAATTACAAATCTTTTCAGAAAAACCGTTCGGCATATAAATATATTCAAACAAATGAAGATTACTAACTACAAACACACACTAACTATTAATTGTTTCAAAAACCCGACATATAATTGAATATCAGTGTTTGGACTATTTGTTGTAATTGACATTGTTAAAATACACAAAATGCAAAGCTTCTGTCTCCTCAGGGACATCAGATCTAGCCCATACGAGAAGCACCAGCTTTCAAATAAATCATCAAAATCGATTCACCCAGTCGAAAGTTCTGAGATAACAAACATAAAAAAAATACAGTCGAATTGAGAGCCTTCTATTCTTTTTGCAGTCGATTAAAATTGAATACGTTGATATTTATAACGAAAGCCCTTTGCACAATCTCAACGTAAAGTGAATGAGGATTTTTTATTCGGTAATGTTTTTGATCGTACCCATATTACATGATGACATGCTTCGTGAAACGATTGGTTTTTTTTTTAAATGAATGTACATAATATTTCTTCAAATATTTTCTTAGTCATTCAATTATGTTGCTTGTTGTCTACTCATATAAAATATTTCAACCAAAGAAATTTCATAAATTTCTATGAATTTTACAAAACAACTTTTGAAGGTAAAAATAATGTTCAACCAATTTAATACGTAACTAAATAATGAGTCAATTTATACCATATCAGTTTTTATAATAAATTAATAGCACACTCATATATACTGATTGAATAATATTGATTTTTTATATTACACTTACAGAATCTGTAAAGTTTCTCTATAAAATTGATAGAAATTCAAATTAAAAAATATTTAATTACAGATTATCTATTCTTTTTAGGTATTTTAGTATTCAAAGAATCTTTAATATTCTTTAAGTAGAAAAATGGATGGTAATTTTGGATTGTTAACTCATTTTTTTTTTTATTAATTGCGTTTGGAAATGTGAATTTTCCGATTTAAATCTTAATGTTAAAATAAAACGGTACCAAATGAAAAAAAAAAACTGCGACACTCTGTCATGAGCAGATATCATATTAGATAAAAAGGATAATTTGGGAAGTGGGTTCACTTTTGAAATTTAAATAATTATGAAATTTAAATTTTCTGATTTATGCATTGATTGATAAAACTTTGTCATAAGTAAAAATAGGTTTAAGTACAGAGAGCGTATTTTTGGAGAGGTCACTTTTGGAATAATATCGTATGGAAAGTTGTTTTCCCGATTTTTTGTTTAATGTAAGAAAATAAAGTGAAACCGAAGGTAAAAACTATATGGCTATAAGGAAAATATTTTTGAGATCATGTGCTCACTTTAAGCTTGAGGCTTGGAAGCAATCGGACAAGCCGTGTATGATGAACTAATGATATTTAAGACTTTGGAACACGCTTCAAAATTTTTCTTAAAAAAATGTGCTGTTTCTCCGACTTCTTCATTTTATTTCTATTTATCTAAGAACAAAGGATGGAAACAATATAATTTTTAAATAATGCCTTTTGTAGAAATAAAAGAAAATTAAGATAAAAAAAAAAGACAGTTCTTCGAGCTCTATATTAAAATAAAAATGTTAAAATGTTTCTCGAAATATAACATTTTGAGTTTGTCGCCCTACAAGTAATTTTAACTGTATTTTAATTTCTCTAAATTTTTCTTGTTTAGTTTTAACTGACCTCAAAAAAAGAGTATGTTTGTTACCTCAGAACTTTAGATTGGGGTGAACCTATTTTGATGATTTTTTTTTATTTGAAAGATGGTACTTCCGGTGTGGTCCCATTTTAATTTAGTCTACATATGACGTCCTTAAGGAGAGAAAAGGGGCAAACCCAATTTTTAGTGATTAAATTTCATCCAAATGAAAATTTTTCTTGGTAAAACACTCAAAAGTAAAATAAATAAAATTTTTTAAATGATCCGCCCTCAAAAAATGAACTAAAAAGTAAAAAATTATATTAAATTTTTTCTTGTGACCAACTACCTTTTGAAGTCGGTACTCATAATATCCTTAACTTAAAAGTAAAAAATATAAAATTTAAAAAATTACCCGCTCACAAACAAATGAACTAAAAATTAAAAATAATTTTAAATTTTTCCTTGTGACCAACTACCTTTTGAAGTCAGTACCCATAATATCCTTAACTAAAAATTGATTGGTTGGCATCGACTGAGAAAGGTTATTGGTCACAAAGAAAAATTTAAACTTATTTTTTACGTTTTAGTATATATTTCTCGATTTTATATTTTTCCTATTAGGCACACACTCCGTTATTCTGTCGTGGAAATTAGGCCTTATTTTCACCCCCACCCTTTTATTTAAGTTTTTTAAACAATTTGAAAAATTTTATTGCTAAGCTACCATAAGCATGAGACAGTTGGTGGCCGCCGATATTTGCGTTGCCACTGCTTAGGAATAATCACTTGTTTAGAAATTCATAACACTTTTATTCGTAAAAGTGCAAATCAAATAAAGGACAACATTTAAATAAATTAAGTCAATGTATGCTAAAAAATATGATTCAACATAATATTATTAATTTGATATTAAAAGAAAAATAATTAAAAAAATTATAAACATATAAAAGTAATTTAATCAGCACACGATTTGTTTTATAAATGAAACATGTTCTTTTATGATAAACATTTCAAAATATTATTATTGCAAGTTTGTTTAGTAACTCGTAGCCAATATAAAGTTATTTGATTCTACTATAAAATAATAACATCTTAAATAATTAACTCCTGTGAGTTGAAAAGAACTGGTACAGATGCGTATTATGGTTACTGTAAGGACTTTTATCTCTATAATAATTTTGATTAATTGGTGAGAGAGGTGTTTGTGAAGATCTCTCTCGGACTAATGAATCCTCTATCTCATTCCCTTTTATACTTTATAATTTTCCCTTGTAAAGCTTTACAAACAATACTCCCTGAAAGTATTCAATTATTAGGATTTATACAAAACATTTGGCCTCATTGAGTTTCAATAAGGCATACCTAATTGGAAAAATTCTTATAGAAATCCAATAAAAGCTTCACTGAAAAATTCCATTAAAAAAAATAAATTTTCAACCCTTTTCCCCTAATTGAGGTACAATTTAACGTGAACATAAAAGACTTATGTTAGTTTTTCCTAATAAGGATTTACACTTAAATGGGAAATCAAACTTGAAAAGAAAAACTAATGTTAGTTATTCACAATTGGGAATTAAGTGGAACCTAAGTAGGAAAACTCTCTTTGTATTTGGTGGTAAATCCACCCAACGTAGAAGTAAAAATCAGTTATCAATTTTTCGCAATTGGAATCTAAGTGGGGGCAAGCTAGAGAAACTTCGATATCTCAAAGAACTACTTCTCTTAACTCTCTATTTTGAATACAGAATTGCGTTGAAACAAAATTAATATTGTTTCGTATTTATAATTTTAATGTCAAACAAATTCAATTAAATTTTTATATAATTTTTTATGTTTAAATACACATCACATCACTCAAATGGTTAATATAATCAATATATTTAAACTATTAAAAATATGAATTATATAAAACAAAACTTAATTTTTAATAATATACATTTTATTAATATTTTTTAAATTGATCATGCGGGTATTAAAAAAGAGGCATCAACCCGACCCTCGCACATAAAATTAAAAAAAAAACAAAAAACTATAGGGTTAATATGTTTTTTTAAACCAACTCATTGAATATACACAAATGGCTTTATATGCGAGAATTGAATGTTGTAGCAAAGATAAAATATGTATTATGTAAAAAAAGATTATTTTTTTTATTTTTTATTTCATCGTTTGAATTTCGAGTTCGAAGTTCTATGTTATTTATCGGTGTGCAAATTTCATGTAATAATAACAATTATTTTTTCGAAATTTTTGATAAAAAAATTTTTAGAAAATTTTACGGAATAATTAAACTCATTACTTTTATATCCGGCATATATTAAATCTATAGAGGTATATTAAATTCAGTCTAAAGTTTGTAACACTAAAAATATTGAAAGTACTAACAAAATGTTGGATTAGTGTATCTGTCCGTTCGTTATCCATAATTCTCAAAAATGACAAGAGTTAGCAAGCTAAAATTTTGGCAGCATATTTTATACCTAAAAAGTGAGTTTAAATTCGTGGATGAGCAAAAACGGCCCACTGGCTTCCATAGATCCATGACCCTAAACTTCTTTAAATTGTAAGAGATAGAAAAAAAATGCCAAAAACAAGATATATTTCTTTCTAAAAAAATCAACAACTTTTGTTAGCTATATTTTTCGATAATCTGTTTAGATACATCGCAATATTCTTGTTCAAATTTAGGAAATTAACACATATGATTACAAATTGTCATATAATAAATAATGTATATTTTTTGTTTGATCATATGTATTTTTTTTTATAGTCAATAAGTGTTTTTAGACTAGAGTAGAAGCCTTAAAAAATGATAAAAAGAAGAAGAAAATTATAGTAGGGTAAAACCCATTGGAAACGCAAGATAATATGATACAAGTTAAAGGAAACATAAATTACGGGCGATCTGAGTTCGGGAAGTATGGAAGGGGTGAGTTTTTAATGATAAAACACGGTTTATTTCGATTTCCGGTAAAACTACAAGTCGTATGGAAAAAAGTTAAATAGCAAAGTTGTAGGTAATAAAAAGATCTACAACTTTTGTATTTACACTTTTTTCACATAATCTCAAAATTTTTCGATTGAAAATTAGGGTGCTTTTTCGATATTTATTCAAAATAAGATGAAAAAATAAATATTTTAAATCAAAAAAATTACAATGTATTTGGAACATAAAAAGGTAAGTTTTCACCAAATTTCGGAGAAAAAAAATAAAAAACCAAAAACTTGGTTATTTGAATTTTTCGCATAAATTTTGAGGTTATTTAAAAAAAGTGTGAATATAAAAGCTTTAGATCTTTTTATTACCTACAACTTTGCCATTTAACTTTTTTCCATAAGACTTGTAGTTTTGCCGGAAATTCAGATAAACCGAATTTTACCCTTAAAAACTCACCCCTTCCATACTTCCCGAACTCAGATCGCCCGTAATTTATTTTTCCTTTCATTTTTATCATATTATCTTCCGTTTCCAATTGATTTCATTCTACTGTAATTTTTTTTGTTTTCAAAAATTATCTATCCTGGTATATTTTATTTCTAGTGTAATTTAATTTTTGATACTCAACGATTTGCCTGGTATTTAAAGAATTAACTCTTTTAATTGCTATCTTCATGTTTCGTATTAGAGTATTTTTTCACTATGATAATTTATAGTTGAAAACTGAAAATATCTGGAATGTAGATTCTGCATCTCGCAGTTCGGTAAAAAAATCGATTTCATTTCCATATTTTGAATGGACAGTACCGTTTATTATAATAACAATAATGGTATTGTGAACACAATCAAAATTTCATCACTTTTTCAAAAATTTTTATAAATGAAGCATTTTTACAGTAAATTAAAAAAATCGAAGAAAAATTGAGCACAGAATAATTGTTAATAAATAAAATAAACACTGGCACTTGAAACAATACACAAAAACACGGATAAATTAGCCACAACATATAAAATTGATATTTAGATTTTCACTTTGAATAATAACATAAAAATTTAACACTGAACTTTGCTTGTTATCATTTTGGGTTACGATTTTTTGCAATTTTATCGGATCTCTTATTGAATACTTAAAAAATAAATAAAAAATAAATAAAATTTTCAAAACTTACTGAGTCGTGGTAAATGTAAACATTTTCTTTTTTCTAGTTTGTACTTTGTGAACTGGAGAACAATTGCTTAACGAATTTGATTTAAAAATATATTATTTGTTTGTTAATGAATGACGCGTTTCTCTTTCTGATTTGTGGTGTACCCCATATTTCCGTCTTAAAAACAAAGTTTTGTATAATAATGAAGTGATCATCAATGATAACCTTTACATAAATAAGTATTCAATTTTAGTCTGTAGAATAAATTCAGTATGTTTATTTATGTTTTTTTTTTTTTTCGTTATTTAAATTTCAACCTAAACACGATTTCAAAATCTGCTGCGACATGTCACAGGACTTTCTTTTACTATTTATGTACGTTTTGGAATATTTAATTTTTTTTTAATGTCAGAATTAAAGTATACTTATTATTATATATGTAGTCTTTACTTGAACTTCTAAATAGAAATTTTTCAAATAAGAGTTTTAAATATTCTGTGAACATACTTAGTTTGAATAAACCCGTTCAAGCCATCAAATTTGGTGAATTATGGATAAACCGTTCGATAAGATATCGCTGTCACTTTTTTGGATTCAAGGTACCTCAAAAAATGTATTTCCGATCGAACTTTAAATCAAAATTTTAACACGATTACAATGCTTACTTTTACTAGTATAGTAAAAGAACCCAATAAATGAATATACCCGAGCGAACATCATACTAATGGTTTATTTCATTTTGAATAATATCAATATACATTAATATTAGACCCTCAGGTAGAAAAAAGTTAATTCAAAACTAAATGCTACTGCATTCCCCTTTTGCGTAAAAATAAAAATATATAATGGGGTAGTAAACATTAAACGTATACTATTTAATACATAAAATAAGGGGATTTATAGAAGGGAAAACATTATTCAAAAAAATTCTTTTAATAGTTAAATAAAAAAAGTTGAAAATAAAGTTATATATTTTGTTGCTATTTACATACTATATACTAAGCTATGGAGAGAGATATGCATACATACAAATACCGTATATAAGACTGAAATGGATATATGATTTTTTAAAACTTTTTTTTCATATAACAATTTATGTCAGTGGCTATCAATAATTTTTCCTTTTATAATTTATCATTATAGTGGATTAATTAAATAAGAATTTTTGACTGTGTCAGAATTCTTTGGTTGTTAAATAAAATGTTTTTCAACAAGCAATTAAAATTTTTACATCTTTAAAATTATAAACACCTATTGTACTTACTGCAATATACAAACTGTTAAATCTAAATAAACAATTAAAATTACAATTTTTTTACTGTACAGTCAAATCAAATTAAAGAGTTAAAATAAGTATTCTTTACAGCTTAACTAAATAAATCACTAAAACTAAAAAATAAGACAAACTTAAAAACTAAATATTTACAATATATTGTCAAATTAACAACTGTTCACTCTATCTCACTGCCACTTTCATACTCATCTTCTGATTCATCGATTTCTTTTGATATTACAATTTTGTCAGGGACTTCATTGACAATGTGCTCCTTCTTTATATAATCCTCCTCGGTTCACTTGCAATGGATACAAATTTTTAACCATTCTTCTTGGCCCACCTTTGAAAATTTGGTCCATACTAGCCTCCTCTATGTCGTCTATTTTTTTACGTAGTGTTATAACCAGCTACCCTGAGAAAATTTGAGCTTAAAATTTGAGAAAATTTGATCTTAACTAAAGCTCAAATTTTCTCAATTGGGTTTAATTTCGGGTGATATTGTGGTAACCTTAAAACATTATGGCCATGGCTTCGTAGCAAAGTACAGTTGGGTTTATTTAACCTAATCAAGTCGGGTAATTCGACTTTGAGCATTTTATTTTCATAGAACATATTTCTCATCAGGCAGCCATCGCTGCATGTATTCATTTTTATAATTTAAATTTTAAGGACTTTCGTCGCTTTTATTATGATACGAGGCGATATCGATTACCAAGACATAATTTTTTGGCATTTTCGGAATTAATTGCTCCCGAAGCCATTTTCATAACTCATATCGTCATCATAATCTTCCGTTTTTTTTCCTGATTTGAAAATTAATAACCCATTTGATATGAACCCTATCTATCCATCGACATGAACTATAATTAGTCGGCGTTCTTTTGATATTGGCTTCCTTAATCCCAAATTTGAGCTATCTGATAATTTCATACAAAAATTGATAAAACACAATTTTTACATTCAATATCCTAAAATAAGTAGTTTGGAAATTTATTACTATCAATGTTGGGAAAAAAATTGTATATACAAAGTCGTGTTTAAGTATTGAAAAAATTGATACTATACTATAAAACTATGATTTGATTTTTTCACATGGATCTTCAAAAGAAGTTGATGCTGGATTTTCCATTATATTTAAATATATAAAAAAAATATTATTAACAAAAATAAAAAAAAAATTACTAGTTTTAAATATAAGAAAACACAAAAACCTTTTTGGGAGCACTGGATTTATCCCTTGATGGGGTCACAAAAAAATTGTATTTATAAAAGGTGATGACTTTACCTTAAAAATGACATAGGTCCAAAAATATGTGTTTCTGCGTAAATGTTTTGCAAAAACTTGTAGGATTTTTATGGTCAATTTATATATTATTGTATACGAAATTAGGGGTTTACGGGTTTGGAGTTTGTGGATTTCGGGTTTATGGCCTCTGCTAAAGCCTGGATTTATGGGTGAGCCTGGATTTATGGGTGAACCTGTATCATGGTTTGGATTTTTGGAAAGGCGGTTTCTGAAAAAACACAGTTATCTTTGCTATAATCTTAAAGATCATTGTCACGATCAAAATAAATTCCACAATTTTTGTCTACATCATTATTTCTAAATGGTTTATCTTAGCAGATTTGTGGATGGGATATTTTTTGAAAACCCAGTATAAATTTATTTTGTAAACATTGTTAGTACAAATTTTCGAACAAGGTTGTACCTCCAAACAAAACGGATTATTTCCATTCAATTTCTGCACATACCAAATGAAAATGAAAAGCTTTCGTAGAATAAGTTTTTATTTATTTTTAAATGAGCCCGTTTTTACTGATGAAATTGATTCGCAAATTTACACAACGTTGCTACCATTTTAGTTTTATTCAAATCAGAATCAAAGCTGTTTAATTGCTTAATAGGATTGAAAATGGCTGAAAAAATGACAAGTATATTTGAAACAACATGCCAACAAAATAAACAAGTTTTAGATTTGTATCCTAGTGTACACCATAAAGTTAAACATTTGACAGTACACTATTTGAAAATTTAAAGGGGTACATACAAATAATATAGGTGTATATATTAGATTACAAGATTTAACGGATCTGTAATGGACCAAAAAGATATCTGAAATAAGAATAGGCTATTTGACAAAATTCAAAATGTACTACAAATGGTAGCCATCCTATGTCACCAGCTAGTTAACCATTGAATTTATCATATATATATGGTAGTAAAAGAAGATATGCTGTCTTGTTTTGTTGTGGTTAAATGAACTGGGTTATTACTAGCGTACCACGTCACACGTTCCCCGTGACAAACGTCATTACAGAAATATCGTTTTTCTCGCTATTTAAAAAATTTCAATTTTAACATTGATTTTCATTGGGAATACTGTATATTTCTCGGAAATATCAATGCAGTGTGCTTATTATGTAATAAAGAATTATTTAAAATGGATTCCAAAAATTAGCCAAGTAGTTAATTATTACACATTCAAGAGCAAACAATATACTAATTGAAAGCTATATTTCTGAATTCTATGAAAAATCAGTTTTAGATAGGAATAAAATGTACTTCTGGTACTCATCTTTTCCTAACCAAGACGTTTTATACACTTTCTGTGATTTCTTAATTTTTACGAATTTATTATTTGTGAATTTATTATTCTACTCTATTTAGCTTTCTTTAATAGAAAAAAAAGTATAAAAATAAAAAATATTTATTTTAAGATACGAGATACTGTTTGCAGTCTTTGACCTCCCACCTCTTTTCAAATTTAACTCTAATTCTTCGTCTGTAGCTACTTATCGTTATTTATAAGGACAAATAACATAATTTTCCAGGAAAAAACTTGGTAAATATAACATGAAAATATAAATTTATTCTTTCTTTGGTAAATAATACCATTAAGGTTTTTAGTTCACAGACTTTATATTCATAAAATAAATATCATACTCATGACTCACGTGGTAGTCTTCTTGGTAATCCTGAAAATTGTGGTGGTCAAAGATTTGGGTAATGTTCCTGAAAATTGTACGTCTGGTTAGATTGCACCGCTCATCAATATTAAGAGTCTCAACTTGAAAAAATTGATTTAATTTGAATGTTGTTTAGTGAATTGAAGGGAAATAAAAAAACAGACATCTATAGAAAATAATTATTGAAATTATATAAAAAATTTCCAAAAAATTTTCCTGATTCGGCATTTCTAAAATAAAATTGAAATATATTATTAAAAAAAAGTATTTTTTCGGGATGATAAAATATTGTTTCCTTGAATAATGAATGTGGTTTTACTATATAAATGCAGTAGAGATTCTTACAAATTTTGTTTGTTTTAAACACTATACTTTTAGTGGTTTTATATTAGATTAATTATTATTTTATTTCCGGTTAAGTAATTTTGATTACAATAAGCCCAATAGACTTTAGAATAAAAATAATGACACATCTGCAAGGTTGTTCAATAAGTTTTGTGGTTCGATAAGGAAAACACAATTTTATGGTTTGAAGTACACTTTATTAATCACTCTCTGAACATCAATATGCTTGTTCCAACGATATTCCACTTTATACATTCCCACAGTAAGAATTTGTAAGCGTTGCAAAATACGCTTCTACATCTGTTATGACCTCATCATTTGAAGAAAAACGCTGATGGTAATAAAATGTATGTAAAATTTATAAGTATATTAAAAAATAATTTATGTGTATATTATTTCTTACCTTAATAACCTAATATACCCTCCCTCACATAGGTATTTCAAATATATGCATCGCATATTAACATATGCGTTCTTGATGAAGTTTGGTGTTTCTTGAACTGAAATATAGGATTGATGATAACCAATTTCCTGCACTTTTTTATAACAAGAATACTATTTGTTGGCAACATTTAAAATGCCTATAAAAGAAATGGACTTCGAATTTATAGGGTCATTTTTTTGACAGTACAGAGAATATTCGAAAAATTATATATGCATAAATGCACAAATGTATGTTCTCTAAAATTTTTAATATTCTCTAAAATTTACATACAAAATAACAATTGGTTTTCAATACAGTACTCTTTATATAAACTACGTTCTACACACTAACGTTTCTTTTAGGGTCGATACAAATGAGAAAATTTTCTGATCAGAAAATCTGGTGTAACTCTAAACATGTATTTTTTATTAGACCCATGATTATACCCCAAACATGGCAATAATTCTACATAAAGCATCATATTTTCTGATCTGAAAATCTTTTCGTGTGCGCAAACATTTGATGCTGTCTGAAGTAGCATCAGAATTTTTTATAAAAATGTCTTACAATGTTATTTGAAGTAGGCCCCCTGTAAGTATGAAACGTATTTAATAAATTTAAAATATTTGAAGAATGTTCATTGGTTCGTTGTGGTTGGTTGCACGTATCCGAAGATATTCGATGATATACGCTAGCTTAAGATTTATGACTGATGTATGATCAGATTTTGTTATAGACAAAACAGTCTGATGGTGTGCTGACCATCGAATTTTCTGATCAGACAAAACTTATCTCGTGTCTTCGTATTTAAGCACGTGTGCTAACTTGTAAGAGTAACCCTCTGCACGGAAATTTTGTGAATTAAATGAATGGTGGAGGGAGGTGTAATATAGAACGCCAGTGTTTATATTTGGAGAAAGAAAACTAACAATGGTCGTTTTCTTGTGACTTTTCTTGTTTACTCTGAAACAAGGAACGATACTCACATAAAAATAAAGAATTGTACACGAATGTAAAATAAAGAATAGTTGATAAGTAAAAATTTATCAAACTTGAAAAAATTGATTTAATTTGAATGTTGTTTAATGGATTAAAGGAAAAATAAAAAATAATTATTGAAATTATATAAAAATTTCAAAGAAATTTTCCTGATACGGCATTTCTAAAATAAAAATTTAAATTTATTATTAAAAAAAAGTATTTTTTCGGGACAAACTATTTGGCAAACACCTAGTTTTCATGTCATTGAAACTACTTTTAATAACAACTTTTCAGAATTATTTGTCGCGAAAATAAATACAATTTATACTGCATTAAGGATCTTTATTGCATATGTCTGTTTTCTTTCCAGTTCCTCTAAAACGATTACAGATTGTTCAGAAGTTTTATTTACATTTTGGCCAATTCACATTTAAGAATTTTTCGTCGTTTAATATATATTTATTTGATGTATATCATTCCAGTAGGATTCCACAGGGAAAAATATTTTGATAAATTAATAATAATTATTATAATAGGGTTTAATCTTCATTCCTCAGACTTCTATAACAGAGACCACCCACACCATTATTATTAATCTTTATTTATTAATAATAACATTCGATTTAACATTACAAATAAATTTATGATGTGGGTGAAATCGGTTAATTCGTTTTTATCCAAGCGGCGATAATGTGATCAATCAACCGATCCGTTAATTATAACCGATCACACTGCCGCTGCTGGATTCAAATCCACAACCTCCCAGTCTAAGTAGAAAAGCGTTTAAAGGTGGTAGTGACTTTACATCCTCGGCCACTGAACTGGTTGATTTTGATAACGCAATATTTGGGGACACTGTCTATAACGGTGGAAAACTACCATTGTATTTTGTAATTTTATGATTTACTTACCTAAATTTGTTTTTTTGGAATATGGAACTATCTGCTATAAAAATTTTTAAAATTTTATTGACTTAAGAGTTCTATGGAATATTTTATTTCATTTTTAAGAGTAGAGTAAAGTATGAGTATGCTGTACTCATTACCTAAAACCAGAAATTTTTATTAAAGTTGATATTATTTCAATTTTTTTATGAGTCTAGCAAACTAACATACAATCCGTCTGTACATCAAGCTCTCTGTGACATCAATTTCTCAAAAGAATGCGAGTTTTGTTTAATTGCAAATCTGAGTCAATCGAGATGATTCGTTATGTTGGAAGATCAACATTTTTTCTGGAATATATGGCAAATACTAAAAAGGTTGGGGAAATTATTTTTAAAATATGCTGGAAATACAAATAAGGACTATTCTGTTATAAGTTCTATTTATTTATATCTAAGTAAGTATACGCATATCAAAGTGGAGTTTAATCGAAACTACTAAAATACGAGTACTGCTATTATCATTCATAGATATCGATTTTAGTTTCTAAACAAGTGAATTTTTTCTAATACTATATTATTAAATTAGATTAAAAAATTTAACTTTTAATTGCAACCAATTAAAAACTTCTGCATTATTTCTAAAATTTCTTCTTCTGAGCAAAATTCATTATTTTTTCTTGAGTAATTATTGACACTGAAGTTAAATCCTTTTAGTTAGACCACTGATAACGCATTCCCTGCGTGATTACATTAAGGCTTGTTTTATCGATTCTATTTTTTTGGTTAATACATTATAGTTGGTTAATACATTATGTTATGAACAGT
>JAEMTY010000141.1:42500-47323 GCA_020423425.1 Chrysopa pallens
TTAATTTAAACAAATGGAGATAACAAACAAATAAAGGAATTAATTTAAATATTCTGTATATGCTTAAGAATCAATATTTAATCTTTTTATACTGGATGGACCTTTTTTTAATTAATATAATAACATTTTTCAGTATTTGAACTTTTTTTCTTTATCTTACAGATTAGATTAGAGTTATGCTATTCCATGGGATCCAACTGAATGATTTTGAGCAACTTATAGGGCTTGAGGACACTATTTCAACAACAACATCTCTTTCTATTTTGTGTTATCTTAATGGCGTGTGGGCGAGAGAAAGATTAGTTGACAGACAAAAAGTATCAATATCAACACATCAAAGAAAAATAATAAATTTTTCGCAAAAATTAGAAATCACTTAAAAAAAATACTGATATGTCTAAAAAGTTATTTTATTTTAAATACTTTATTTATTTTAAGCAGGCCAGTTAGCTATCACCTAAATAGTTGGTTATATAGCCAAATATCAAAATATTTGTTACAATGGGCTAGTGAAATTAAAAGATTTCGGTAAATACACCTAGATATATAGTATGCAAGGCCAAGAGTGAAAATGTATGTAGAAACTCCAATATGTTGTTTTCGTGGAACAAAATGTTTTTTTTTTAATTAAAATTTTTAGTTTTCTTTATTAGATTTTAATACTAAAAAATTAAAAATACAAAGTCACTTCATGTCGTACTGGTGTCTTGTATGCATTATATTAAAATTTATTAGTATGTATTAAATACGAGTATTATATAGAACATTCGAATTATACAGAAGCAAACAAACAATTAGTATAGCGCTCAGTTCAAAATTATAACGGGCGGAACGAGAGAAGAGCACGCATTCAATAGGCAACAAGGCATGAATGTCAGTAGCATATTGACTCAATTGAGTAAAGCGCATTAGTTGTCTCTTTAATCACGAAGATATAATCTTTTTCAATAATTGGGTTTTGCACCTATTACAAATTTACAACACTGCAGAGTTGCAGCCATGCAACTTATTATGATTGTAATGATTGTAATGTTTTATGAGTTAATTAATTGTGAGCTACAAGTTATTTATACCATTAATAGTTTTCATAATGATAATGCAAAGGAAACTTAAATATAATCAAGATTATATAAACAAGACCAAAATGTCAAGGCTCGAAGTATTTGAGAAAGACCAAGACTACGACTGAGTACGCAACACTAAGACCACTATTATGTCCCAGTCCTTAGGATTCGGTATTTAATTCTGATTTTTTTTTATTCTTTCAGTGCATTTTTTGTGAAATCGATTCCTTTCGAAATTTTTTTATAGTGTATTATTAATTAGAATTTATACCTAAAACACCATATATTAAAAATATTTTTGTGAGTAAAGCAGCTTTTCGTTCTGTATCACGTACAAATTGGCGATCACCATAAACATGGAATTGATGTAATTGTGTAACAATATTATGCATTTCAATTTGTTTACCATTAAAACATAAAAACATGTAAATCATACCAATTATATCAATTAATGCAATCAAATTTTCTGTGATATCTGATGCATAATTTACATCACCTGAAAGTAAAACATCATGTTGGATTTAAAAATATGATTGGTGGGAAAACCATTGTCATTGTCTTCCGACCTACTAATTGGCATGTATATATTTATATATATATATATATATATATATATATATATATATATTTATATATATATATATATATATATATATATATATATATATATATTTATACAATTATTATTTATTATGAACACAATAAAATTGTTTTAATTTTTTGTATTTTGTGATCACTAAGTATAAACATATATAAAATAGTTGGACTGAGGACATTGCACATTAAATAGTATTGACTACGAAGTATTTGTGGTGTAGTATTTCCAACCTGTGCTTGATTTTACTTCTGCACACTGATATCATTTGTTAATAGATCAAAAGTTGTTAAAAATATCTTAGTTTTAGAATCCCACAAAAATTAAACAATTCGCTTGTGTTCATAATAAATATTTTAATTATTTTTTCACATTGAAAATGTTTTATCTTAAATTTAATTATTCAGTGTGGAAATTTGTATTGTATCTTCTAGGCCTCATTGATAGTCTCAGAAAAAAATCAATTTAAAAATTGTCTTTGCATGTTTAAATTTTTTTAGTCCATAACAAGAGCATTTTACTACCATTTTTTTGTAGAACCTTCAAAAAATCGGAATTCCGACATGCTTAATACATACAAACATATGAACGGTTTTTTTTTTAACTGATATACGATTTTGGCCGTGCTTCTTAAAAATATGATACATCGTTTGAATATTTACGAATAAAACTCGAACATTGACATTAAAATATTTCTATCATTTTCGCGTGCTTATCATGCCATAACATCAAAAGTTCGAAAAAGAAATTTTAAAATTATACGAAAATAGATGATATAAAATAGATTCTCTAAAAATGTTAATAAAATAGTTGTATTGAATTCCATTTGTCCGCCGTTCCCCCGTGTAAGAAAACTGATTCTGAATATTTATAACGAATTAAACAAAAAAATTTATTATTTGCCGGTATCGACATGAATAATTCAGTTTTGCGGCTATGTTTCAGCTTGGATTTTCGCTGTCGGAAAAAAATAAGATTAAAATAATTGTTATTAATGTGATGTGCAATAGTCTTCCTCGTATGACACAAGCAGGAAGGAGGTGTACTTTCAAAATAAATGTGGAGGTAAAATAATCCACAGAAAACAATAGGGCGTGATTAAACAGTCCAAAAAAAGATTGTTTTCTTGGCATTAACGAACCTCTACTACGACTAGTATTGTTTTATGTCGCTCTTCATTTCATGAAATTTGTAATTGTAAGCAGAATGGCTCTGGTAACGCGCTGAGCTTTCATGCCAATGGTCCCGGGCTCAAAACCCCGGTTGTTAAAAATCAGACTTTACTATGTTGAAGATGTTGGCTATACATTTCATGGATTCACACAGCTCAAAAATGGTAAACAAGAAAATGGTAGTTGATCTTCAATTGGGGGAAATCACCTGGCAGCTACGCGAAGCACTGACCACACTTCCCCTATATATACCGTGGTCATGAAAATATACAAGTACATCGAGTCTCAGGACCAAAAAAAGGTTGTAAATACTCTGTTAAAATGTATAAAAGTTATTTCTACGCGTGGCATAAATTGTTTGAAACTGTCCCGATTTCACTGTACCGCCGTTCTATCCAGACGATTCGCATATTTCTTTTTAAAATTTAAGTTCTTACGGTGCGTTTCTTTCTCCAAGTATTATGATAATTTTGTATATTCCAGTTCCTCTAAAAGATACAGGATATCGTTTTGGTCTGAGAACACCCAGTGATTCAAGACCTGCCATTTGATCTATTAAAAACTCAAATTGAATGATACGGAGGAAAGCAACGCGGATTAAAGTTAAATTAAATTAAAGTCAAGTTAAATCATTTAACTTGACTTCCAACTCTTTATGAGTTTTTTTACACTCAAAGTTAGATACCACTTTTAATGAACGTTTTGGTCTAAGAATACTCAATGACTCAAGATCTACCATTTGAACTATTAAACAATTGGGTTGGAGATTGTAGATTCCACAACACACTCATTCATCATCTTTTATATGTGATTTGAATGATTATTAGTATCAGGTCTGTTTGGAAAATTTCACAGTTGTTAAATAATTTAAGACTTAAATTTAAGCTATTAAATTATTATCTGCAGCAATGAATTCTGCTGAGTTGCACATGGGTCCACTAGCATCTAACATAATTGATAAAAATTTGTATTATGTCGAATAATTTTTTTAATCAACTGATTCCAAATTTGTTGTATAACAATTCTTATTTTTGATTCAATTTATATTGAAACTGTTTATAAATAAGAAGAAGAAGAGCTATTATTACTATGAATATTATTATTAAGTTATTCTCTCCATACAGATATCTACTATGCGGCTGGTTTCTTTATTGTATTTTGTGATATTTTACAGACAGTAAATTGTTATTTAATTGAAATTACCCAAGATTTGCAATATAAAATCAACAAATATACGTATCAATGATGGCATTATAATTAATAAATAAATATAATTTTTAATTGAATATGTTGATTGATTTTTATTATGAAATTCATTTGAATTTGGCCATAAACATAATACTTTTAATATAAATACATTAAATGTTAATAATTGTAACTTTTTTATTTCCATCTTGTAATAATTATATATAATTACTAATATTTTGTTTATTATTCAAGCAATATAATAAATAACTGTGATTTGTATACTTTTATACCTTATTATTAACATATTAATTTTTAATATAAGGAAATTAGGTTACAAGAAAATACATTTTATAAATCTTAACAATATGATGCGATTTTAATTAAATATTTATTATATTTTTACTTTGATTTTTTTTTAAGTAAAACGGAATATTTTATTATGAGAAAAGTATTTACTGTAGTATCTATATAAAAATTCAGTTTTTTTGCTATATACATAGTCTTAAGGATTTATTTTAACCCACTTTAAAAAATCGGCGAGGTGCGAGTCGGACTCGCACGCGAAGGGTGCCGTACCATTATCTATGAAAACGGCCTAATTGCATGTCTATTTTATGGGAGCCCCTTAAGTATTTTGATTCTTTTTTGATTTTTAGTATATGTTATTGCGGCAACACAAATACATCATCAGTGAAAGTTTTAACAGTCTAACTATTACGTTTCGGAGATAGAACCTGGTGACAGACAGGCAGGCAGACAACGGAGTCTTAGTAATAGGGTCCTGTTTTTCACTTTGGGTACGGA
>JAEMTY010000142.1:0-47126 GCA_020423425.1 Chrysopa pallens
TTGCGGTACAGTAGCCCTTACTCCAAAACCAATCCTTTTAACGTATGCTTGAAAAATACAAGGAAATAAGCTTTCCTGACGTTCCTTACAGGGCTTATTTGAAAAATAGGTTCGTTCCTCACTGATCTATTTTTCGACCTTGATTTATTCACTGTTGAAACAGTCGCATACTAGAATTACAAAGACCATACAATCCTAACTGCGTACAGAAGGCATTTAGGATTGAAAAGCGGTAGAAATGTTCCATTTCTTGATTGAAAAAAATTTTTTGGTTTTGAGCTACATTTTTACCAGTTCCCAACGCTCGCTAACTGCGAAAGGCAATTTGAAGCTTCTAGCTACGCTAGTTCAAATTGTTTCTCGTAAGTCGCTTCAAATCTATTCAAGGGCAAGACAAGTAGCTACGCTACCCTTGAACAGATTTTGTGTGAATGGTAAAAGCTACGCAACAAAACGCAAAAAATTCAGCCTTTCGACTACTTATGTGTAGCTCATAACCAAGAAATTTTTGCTTAAAAACTAAAAAGGTGGTTCTTATCATGGAAAAAATGAAAGAAATTTTAAGAGTAAAACAAATTACAATAGAAACAGATGAAATGCCGTTAGATTATGTTACAAGCCCTTATGATGTTATAAATTGGCTACAAAAGGAAATCGGAAATGAAACACAAGAATTATTAGTTTTACTTTGTTTAAATACTAAAAACAAGGTTACTCACTATTCAGTTGTTCATAGAGGAACGGTTAATCAATCAATAGCACACCCTAGAGATATATTTCAAAGAGCTTTACTTTCAAATGCTAGTCGAATTATGGTATCGCACTTACACCCTAGCGGAGATACAACACCAAGCGACCAAGATAATGTATTTACTGATAGAGTTGTTAAATGTGGCAAATTATTAGGTATAGAAGTATTAGACCATATAATCGTTAGCGAACATTCTTATTATTCTTATAGAGAAGAAAACAAAATATAATCTTTTAAGGTGTTAATCACACAACATCAAATGTATAATACAAATGTAATTAACCAATGTGTTTTGCAAACATAAAACACATTGGTTTTAACGGTACTCAAAAAATTAAACGTTTCTTTTCTTCAGGAATTTTTTTGAGTACCACCAAAGAACAAAAGGCTTGTTCCGTTGCGGTACAGTAGCCCTTACTCCAAAACCAATCCTTTTAACGTATGCTTGAAAAATACAAGGAAATAAGCTTTCCTGACGTTCCTTACAGGGCTTATTTGAAAAATAGGTTCGTTCCTCACTGATCTATTTTTCGACCTTGATTTATTCACTGTTAAAACAGTCGCATACTAGGATTACAAAGACCATACAATCCTAACTGCGTACAGAAGGCATTTAGGATTGAAAAGCGGTAGAAATGTTCCATTTCTTGATTGAAAAAAATTTTTTGGTTTTGAGCTACATTTTTACCAGTTCCCAACGCTCGCTAACTGCGAAAAGCAATTTGAAGCTTCTAGCTACGCTAGTTCAAATTGTTTCTCGTAAGTCGCTTCAAATCTATTCAAGGGCAAGACAAGTAGCTACGCTACCCTTGAACAGATTTTGTGTGAATGGTAAAAGCTACGCAACAAAACGCAAAAAATTCAGCCTTTCGACTACTTATGTGTAGCTCATAACCAAGAAATTTTTGCTTAAAAAACTAAAAAGGTGGTTCTTATCATGGAAAGTAAAATTCAAGAATTTTTAGAAGAATTACGAAAAGATTTTATAGAAAATCAAGAAGGTACAAGTCGTTTAATCAATACCGCACACTATGAAGGGGATAAAAAAACTGAATTAGAATTAATACAAGCAAAAAAAACAAGAGCTAATGCTATGAGTGATGTTTTAATCGCTTTGAATAACGTTGGATTAATAACTAATGATGAAGATGAAAAACAAGCTGAACTTTTTGGTATTGACTGAATATGTTTTTAAGACGAAAGGAGAATTTTTATGAAACAAAGGTCATTAAACATTGTTGAAGATCCCAACTTTTATCAATATACAACTTTGAATGAACTAGAATTAATGAATACATCTGAATTAACTATTTGTTTATCTGTTATCAGAAAACAACAAAGAAGGCTAAAAGAAAAATGTTACTACAGGGGAAATACTAGAAAACCTTCAGCAGATGAAATAGACTTTGATAATTTAAAAAATGTGAATAAAACTAGAAGGGAAATAGAATCTCTTTTATTTGTAAAACAAGGCTACATACCGCAAACTATCACTCAAAAAATGATTGATAATTTAATTAGCCTGAATAAAAAAACTGTAAAAAAAATAAATGACAAATGATAAATACATTGGTATTTACACTTGTATTTACACTTGTATTTTGTTATAATTAATATATCAAATAGAGAGAGGAAGTTAATATTATGTACTTTTCAAAATCAAATAGTTTTCAAGCAGAAGGTAGACTAACGCACGAACCAAACACGAATTATTCAGAAAAAGGTAATCTTGTAACAAGTGTCAGACTTGCAGTAAAAACACCATACGTTGTAGACGGAAAAAACCAAATGGCTTTTATCACTTATACGGCGATTGATAGTGAAAACAATAAAATTGCTACTAATTTAGCTGAATTTGTAACTACAGGCAGTCCAATTTATTTAGAAGGTTATCTTGATAGTTATAGTGTTTATGATAAACAAGATCCTGAAAAAGTTATTTACAATGAAATTAAAAGAATAGTTCGTTTTGAATCATTAGAAAATAAAACAGAAACGGAAAAACGTAAAGAAAGAAACGCTCAAAAGAAATAACTCTTAAAGGAGAATAACTATGGCGAAAGAAACCAAAATTGATTTTTATAATATTCCTTTAGTTGATTACTTGATAATGATAGGAGAACCTATTGTTTCCGTTGGTAGAAATTACTATCAGCATAAAGAACACGATAGTCTAAAAATTAACAAAAATAAAAATTATTTTGTTTGGAATAGTCGTTCTTCAGAAAAAAATGCTAGAGGGGGAGTTGTTCAGTATCTTCAAATAGTCAAAAATTTAAGCCTTAAACAAGCTTTGGATAAAATAGAATATGATTTATCAGATAAAGATTTAAAAGCTCACAAAACGCCTGAAAAAGCATATCCTAAAGAATTTAATTATAAAGTTAAAGAAAAGTTCACTTCCCTTCAAGCTCAAAAGTATTTAGTAACTAAAAGAAAATTGCCAAATAAAATTGTTAAAGAATTTTTCAATAATGGATTAATAAGTCAAAATGATAATCAGGAAATTATTTTTAAATGGTTACAAGGTAACGAAATTGTAGGTTTTACTAAACAAGGAACAATACCATTAACTGAAGAAGAAAAAGAAAAATATCATACTAAAAGAGAGTTTTTTAAGTATGTTGCACCAACAACTGAAGAATATACTTATTGGGGCTTTAATTATTTAAAAGGATTACCTAAACATATTTATTTTTTTGAAGCACCTATTGATTTATTAAGTTATTATGCAATTCACGAAAAAGAATTAACTAACGATTTTTGGTTGATTTCAACAGACGGCGTAGCCGTAGCTTTAGAAAAGATTTTCGCTTTTTTGAAATATGCTATTAAAAATTTAAACTTAATCGAAGTTTTAGAAAGTTTGAATATCTGCTTTGATAATGATTCTTCAGGGTTACAAGCATTTGAAGAAATTAATAAAAGAACAGTCAAAGGTATTGAATTTACAAAAGATTTTCCAATTTCTAAAGATTGGAATAATGATTTACAACTACAGAAAGAAGGTAATTAATATGACGAAAGTAATCGCAGTAAACATTGACAAAGGCGGTACAGGTAAAACAACAGTAACAGTGAATTTAGCAGACCATACGGCACATACTTTAAAAGCCAAGACTTTATTAATTGACGGCGATAGATCAAAAAATGCAACATTTTTTTATCCTGAAGCAAAAGGAGAAAGTACAGTAGCTGATATTTTCTTAGGTAATCCAGTTAAATTTACTAAAATATCTGATACATTAGACGTTTTAGAAGGAAGTCCATTTTTTAAAGATGATTCTTTACAGTTACAAAGTAGACAAAATAATTGCATGATACTTTATATGTGGTTTGCGGATAATTACGATATTATCAAAGAATATGAGTATATTATTATTGATACACATAACGATACTAGCTTAGTAACATTAAATTGTTTAGCAGTAGCTAATATTGTTATCGGCGTTGCTGAACCTTCAACTAACGCTTTTATAGGTTGGTTGAAATTGAAATCGACTATTAAACAATTAAAAGAAGATGTTGTTGATCCATTAAATCGAACGTCATATATTCAAGCTGAAGAATACCTTTTAGGTAATAAAATTGATACTAGAGAAATTGAAAGTAGAGATTTTCTTTCTGAAGCAGAAAAAGAAGAACGTTACATTGGAATGATTCAGGACAGACAAATTATCGCTAGAACATTAAGTCAACAAAGAACTGTTTTTCAAGAGAAAGAAAACTTAACCTTAAAGGAAAAACAAACATTTGAAGCTTTTTTTGAAAATGTAACTAATATTTTTAATAAAATAATCAACTTGTAAAAGGGGAATATAAAATGAATAAAAAAGATAATCCATATGCTAGATTCGGAGCAGAACATGAAGAACAAATGAAAGCAGAAGTAAGCACCGTTAATCAACCAGTAAGAAAAAAAAGACAAAGAAAAGAAAACACTCAAAACACTACTTATATGCTTACACCTACTCATAAGGAACGTTTAGCAAAATATGCAGAAAGTGAAGGTGTTAGTGCTTCACAAATAATTAGAGAGTGGATAGATGAATTTTGTTAATGTGTCTAAATCGTTAAAAAAGACACATCTAAGAGATTTTAATTAAACAATGAGTATTTATATCAAAAAGAAATTAAAAAGCACCTAAACAACGAAAAGACACGTTAGTAACTATTCAAGTAAGGAGAATGGCAATGACTGTTAAAGAAAAGAAATCACATCAAAGAACTATAAGAATGACTGAACGTGTAAAATTCATTTTGGAAGAGTGGGAAGGCAACGGAATGAATGAAAAGTTTGAAAATTTAGTTCTTTATTGTAATCAGGAAGTTCCTTTTATTCAAAAAGAAGTATCAGCACTTGAAAAGAAGAAACAAAAATTACAAAAAGAAATTAATAAGCTTGAAGAAATAGAAAGAGATTTAGATTCTCTTAAAAGATATATTCATTTATCTATTTCAAGCATGAAGAAATATGATGATGAATAGTAAAGGCATTTTAAAGGTTAAGTTCATACAATTACCCACTAAAAACTTTTTAAATGCCTTAGAATCGCCCTATGAACATAGAAAAAGGTAGTCGCAACAATTTAAAATAAATTGTCGCAGCTACCTTTTTTTGGTACTCAAATTATTAGTCGATTGCCAGGAAAAATAGAGGACATTGAGTACCGCATTAACTAGCAATATAAATTTTACTGTTTTTGTCTTTTTCTAAATACACTCTATCTCTATTCCTTCTAATAATTTTTAAATACTCTTTTGTATCAAACCAATATTTTGAACCTTTTTTACCCAAAGCATGGTATTTAAAGTTAGGGTGTTTTTCAAGTTCATACTTACTATCATAAAACGGATTAAGACCTGTAATCATAACTATAGTTTTATCTCTAGGCATAGTAGAAATTTCTCCTTTAGTCATTAAATCTCTACCCATTTTTGAAGATTGAACAGAAGTTGAGTTATTCGATTTAGTCGCATTACTATCATTAATTGTTTCTTTATCAAGTGTTTCATTAATATATTTAATGGTACTAGGTTCTTTTCCTCCAAGAAATACAAAAGAATCACAGTTACCTATTATCGTTTCAGCGTTCTTCTTATAAATATTTTCTAGCTGAACTTTAGTTTGTAAGATAATAAATGAGGACATATTCCTTGAACGTATAGTCGCTATTAATTTATCAAAATCAGGAATCAATCCTATATTTGCAAATTCATCTAAATAAAATTGGATTGCAGTAGGAAAAGAACCGCTATAATCAATATCAGCTTTCATTGTTAATAAGTTAAACATTTGAGAATACAACATAGCTATAAGGAAATTAAAAGTCGAATCAGTATCAGGAATAATAATAAACATAGCCGTTTTTCTATCAGTTTTTTTAGTTTCTCCGCCCATGCTAGTAAAATCTAGTTCATCATCTGATAAAAACTCTCTAACTTCATCAACATTTAAAGGGGCTAATCTTGCACCACATGAAATTAAAATACTACTTGTTGTTTTACCTTGTGCTTTTTTATAAAGTTTATACTGACTGACTGCGAAATGATCTGCATTGCCTTCCTCTTTTTCAAATTCTTCAAACATAAAATCAAGAGCATTTTGCGTTTCATCTTCAGGTACTTCAGAATATTTCAGTAAATCTACTAAAGTAATTAAATTTTGTTCCTCTTTAGGAAATTTTGTAATAATCAAACTAAGATAAGCAGAATATAAAAGTCTTTCAGCTTTTACCCAAAAATCTTCTGAAACATCAGCACCAACTTTACCTTCAGTGTTTTTAATAATAATATTTACAAGTTTCAAAACATCTGTACTGTTATTTACATATTTCAAAGGATTATATTTCATACTTTGACTAAAATCTATTGTGTTCACAATTTTAATTTTATAATTTCCTTTGTTTTTAAGTGCCATTCCTACCTCACTTACAATACTTCCCTTTGGATCAGTAACAACATAATTAGAGTTCATTTGTAAAAGATTAGGTTTTACAAGATTCCTTGTTTTACCTGTACCTGAACCACCAATAACAACAACATTATTGTTTCTTCTATTCATGAAACTTGCTTTAGAATCATCTAACATAATACGAATATTTTTAGATAAAATAATATTGTTTGAAGGTTCTTCATCATCACGCATACCTGATAAATCGTTTTTTATATTCCCCCACTTTGCCGAACCATACTCAACACCTTTTTTAAAAGTCTTTTTATTACTGTTTTTTTCTACTAACAATAAAATAACTACTGCTACAATTAATAAAGGGATTAAAATATCGTTAGTGTTAAAAGATAAAGGAAAGGCGGAAAATAAATATTTTGGATTATCAAATAAAAAATTAAAACCGTCTAAAAAGTTGCCTAAATAAACTTCTCTAAAGAAATATAGAGTGTAGTTCAAAAGAACAAACAGAACTATTCCTATGATTATATACGTTTTATTTTTTTTAAAAAATTTCTTTATATCTTCCATTTTTTCTCCTTCTTTGGTACTCAATAAAATTCCTGAAGAAAAGCAATGTTTGGTTTTTTGAGTACCGCATATTATTTAAAAAGAGGTAAGGATTGTCCTTACCTCTTTCTTTTAAAATAGTCCTTTTAATTGAGGTACTAAAGTTATTGCGATAATAACAATTCCGGCACCGGCAACAAATTGCTTAATTCCTTGTGATTTAGCACCCGGATTATCGTTTCCATAACCTTCCATTAAGTTTACTATTCCCCATAATCCAAGACCAGCTCCAATTAAACCTAAAACCTTCTGTACAGTATCTACACCTGATTGAAAAAATTGCATTTTATGTTAGCTCCTTTAATTAAATTTATTTTTTATTGAAAAACATTTTGAAAAATAATTTCCAATTATAAGCTTTGTATAGCTTTTTAATACCTGAATACATTAAGTATAACCCAATAAACATGAGTATAGAATAAAACGAATAATAAAAAATCATTCAACATCATCTTCCTTAATTTCTTCAGTTCCTGAAGGTTTATTTTTTTTGATTTTGAATTTCCAAACATACATACCACTAACAACTAGTAACATAATTCCGCCACCGATTAAGTAGAATGAAGTGTCATTTGATAAATTAAAATCAATTTTTTTCTTTTTCTTTTGTTCAACAATTTCTGAAGGTTGTTCAACTTTCCCTACTGGTTCTGCTTTTGGCATAACTAGAGGGTAAATTTCAGCAATTTCAGTTGAATTTTCTTGAATGTTTCTAACTTGATAGATGTCTAAATCAGAACCAGTATTGATATATTCTTTTTCATCTAAAACTACTGTAGTTGTTTGTCTTACAGAATATTCACTTACTTTATCTTTAGTTTCATTTACTGTTCTAACAGTTTTCCCGTAAGGCAAAACTAAACTAAATAAAAAATTTTCTTTTGTATCATAAAATTTCATTAAATAATTACGCCCTACATTTCTGTTATCCATTTTTTTATGAACCACAGTCATTGTTGCTTCTTCTTTTATTTTTGTTATTTCAGCTTCTTCTTTTAGAGCTTTTTCATCTAATTCTTTATCTAACTTTAAATGTTTCTCGAATAGATGTTTTTCTAATTGATCTGATACCTCTTTATCTCTAATAGTGACAGTAGATGTAGAATTAGTTAAATCATCTGTTGTACTCCACTTAGCATATAATGTTTTTGATTCTAACATTTTTTCAGTAATATCTACTGGTTTAGTAAAATTAGAATCATAAAACCAACCAAGAAATACATTGTTTTCTTTTAATAATTTTGGTATTTCAATAGTTTCGCCAACTTTAATTTTTTTATCATCAATTTTGGTAGTCGTATTTGTTTCAAATTTAATTACGATTTCTTCTGTTCTATCATCTTTACCGTTATTGTTAAAGTCAGGGAAAAAAGTTGCTCTATACTCTCTTACAACACTTGTAATTTTCCCACTATCCTTATTTTCTTCAGGATAAGCCCACATATCAAATTTATAATTATCATCAGGTTTAGTGTTAGGGAAAATTTCCGTAACATCTGTTCCGTCTTTAACCGTCTTTACAATCGTTTTTTGAGTTTTTCCGTCAGTATCAACTAACATTCCGCCTTCATCAGCAATGAAGCTAACTTCTACTTCTGAAGATTCAGCATTAACTACAGGTAAATTAGATGATACTAAAAGGAAAGATAAAGGTAACGCCGTAAGAACGATTTTTTTAATCGTCTTTGGTATTTTCATCATTCTTTTTTCCTTCTTTCTTTTCTCTTAATTCTCTTTGAGCATTTTTAATCCAAGATGTATTAAAGACCACTTTATCAAAATATGAACCCTCATTAGCTTTTTCTTCATCTTCAGAGGAATTACTAGAATCATCTTTAGGAGCTTCAGAATCGTTGTTTTTTTGGCTCTCACTTGATTCTGTTTCCTTCTTAGGTTCTTTAGATTTTTCAAGATATTCAAGAATAATTTTTTCTTGTTCTTCATACTTTAACGCTTGTAATTCAACACCAATATTTTTTTCAATTTCAGAAAGAATAAAATTATTTGTATAGTTTTCATATTCAACTAACGATTGATTATTCTTTTTATTCACTAGTAAAAGAAAGTTAAAAAGAAAAATAGATGTTCGTTGATTTTCTACTATAATATTTTCTAAATCTTCATTTCTGCTATTTTTAACCGAAAGTATAGGGTTGGTTTTATTGACATTACTTTTCTTTACTGCGTGTTTTAAACCTTTTGATTTAAAAGAATCGAATAAACTTTCAGGTTTCATAGGAAGTAAGAAATATTCTTTAATGTTCTTTAAATACACCTTGTAAATCATATTTTATTCCCCTTCGTTTTCCTCTCCGAGAAAATCATCATCTAAATTTTCTTCAAATTCCATTTCATTATTTTCACTATTGGCAGATTTCCCTTTTTTCTTTTTAAATACTAAGAAATAATAGCCAACTACAAAAGCAACAAAGCCAACTAATAACATCTTAAAGAAATTACTATTATTATCATCTTTTTTAGGTTGTTGATTAGCCGTTTGTTGATTATTTGCTTGCTGATTTTCCATAGGTTGATTTGTTTGTTGATTATTTACTTGTTGATTTGTATTTTGTTGATTATTTTGTGTATTACCTTGATTACCATTTTGCTCTAAAGAAGTTCTGCTAACATCTGATACAAAATAAACATTATTTTCTGTTTTTTCCATATCAATTATCAGATAAAAAACATTACCTTCTTTATCTTGAATTGTGAAAAAGTTTTTTGAATTGTTAGTTGTAAAGTCGGTAACAGTTCCTTGTCCTTCTGTTTTTTGACCTGTAACTGATGAAGGAGCTTCAACCCTTATCTTTTGTTCAATTTCTTTAGTTGACGGTTTTTGTTCAGTTACAGTGTTTTGTTGCTGATTTTTATTAGCTTCAGCATTACCGTCTTTTGCTTGTTGATTTTCTGCTTTTTGCACTTCTTCTGTTTTGACTTCTTCTGTTTTAACTTCTGTTTTAACAGTTTCTTCAGCGTATGCAGTTATTACATTGTTTCCTAGAAAAGCTACACCACTTGCTAAAGTCAACATTGTTCCGTAAAGAAAAATTTTTTCTTTTAAACGTTTATTCATGTGTTACGCCCTCCGAATTATTATTAGTTACTGCATTATCTTTTTCATCTTGATTAATCTTGCTTTTAATTAAATTCAAAGCAACTGAAGGATCTAATTTACTTTCCTGAATTAAGCTGAATACTTCAGCGTATTTAAGATTTGATATTTCATCTTCAATTTCTATAATAGCTTTTCGACTTTCAGCAATATCCGCATTCAATTTTTTACGTTCAGTTGTCCACTTTTCAATATTCAATTCATGTTTCATAATATTTTCTTCTAGTGATTCAATTTTTTTCTTAGCCTTTTCGTTCATAAAATTCTCTCCTAAAAAATTATTTAACCCCAAGTACAACGGCTGGATCAATTAAATTATCTTGTGATAAGTTATTTGATTTAGCGATTTCTAAATGCAAGTGAGGACCTGTAGAATCGCCTGTACTACCTATAGCACCTATTACTTGCCCTGTTTGAACAATATCTCCAACTTTCACTTTAATACTGCTTTGATGTGCGTATAGGCTTATTTTACCGTCTTGATGTAAAATTACAACGTGATTCCCCCAAGAATAATGAAATTCTGAAGTTATTACCTTACCACCTTGTATTGCTTTAATAGGTGTACCGTAAGGATTACCAAAATCTAATCCTCTATGAAATTCTCCACCACCACCAATAGACCAATCTCTCCAACCAAAAGGAGAAGTTATAACTGGATTGTCAACTGGTAAAGAATATTCTCCATTACCGCCACCAAAACCGAGATATTGATTAACTAAATCGCCGTACATAAAATTACCGCCATTTAGATATAAATAAGTTTTCCCTAATGATTTAGAAACTTCATTAACATAAGGGTAAGTTTGACCTGTTGTATTCCCTAGTGAGGGAGCTACAACCGTTTTTGAATACTGTTCAGATACTTCTAAGCTATATTCTCCACCTTTATTACCTACATAACTAGCAAAGGCGACACCGTAATTATAAGCTTGTGCTATAAGCTTCATATTATTCTCATATCCTTTGTTATAAGCTTTTAATATGTTTACAATCTGTTTCATGTGTTTAATGCCTTGCCGTACAGAATCAGTAGGATTGTTAAAATAATTAGGTGGAAACCCTGCTGATTCGCTACTTTGCATAATGTCATTTCCCATACCGTTCGTTTCAACTTGAATAATAGCTAAAGCTAAATCAACATACTGTTCCATGCCTTGTGCTTTCGCTTCATTAGTTACTAATTCTCTATATTTTTCTACTTGTGGAGATAATTGTTTACCCCCTCCGCTCTGTTCCTCATATTGTGGAGAGGTACTAGCACCTAAAATACCAACTGCAATCATTATAAAAGAACCTACAATCAACATTGGAAGAATAGTTCCAATTCCACCACCAAACAATAACGCTATCTTTCCGCCAATAAAATCTTTAAGAGCTTTGAGTGAGAATTTTCCTTCTTTGAAGAAATTAATAAACCTAGATAAACCGTTAGTTGCTAGATATTTATTTGATTGTTTTTGTACTGACCTAGATTTCTTTTGATATAAACTTTTTTTTAATTTTTGTTTTTGTAGTTGTTTATTTTGAACTGCTTTATTACTCTTTTTAGAAAATTTTGATTTAGCATTTCTAACTTTAGAAGATTGTTTGTTTAGTTTAGTAGAGCCTTTAAGTGCTTTTGCAGAACCCTTAGTTAATTTTTTAGTTGCTTTAGCTAATGCTAAAGAAGATTCACTAACTAATTTGACACCTTCAGATTCTTCACTTTCTAACTCTTTTCTAAACTTATTACCGCTTTGTTTAGCTAAATTAACTGGTGATTTTCCAATTTTCTTTAAAGCGTTCTTTCTTTTTATTTGCCCTTTAAATTTACCTTTGCTTAAACTCGATAATTCTTTATCTTTTTTCTTTAAAACTTTTTGCATTTTTTCTTTATCTTTAATTGATAAAGAGAGAGCTTTTTCTTTATTTTGGAGAATTTTATTTTTTTCCGCTAATTTTTCCTTTATTGAATCTCCACTTTTTTTACTTAACTTAGCAATATCTTCTTTGTCTTTTTTTATATCTTTCTGTAACTTTTCAATACCTTCAGTAGATTTTTTTATTTTAGATTCTATCGCTTCAGTTTCTTTTCTTAAAGAAAACTCTTTTTGTTTAAATTTTTGTAGAGCTTGTTTTTTAGTAATTTTATTCTGTTGAATTGCTTTGATAGAGTTAGAAGTTAATTTAGCACTACTGCTAATACCTTTAGTTGCAATTTTAACACCTTCAGAATCGCCTTTATCAAGGCTTTCTTTGGTTGCTTTTGCCCCTTTTGATAAAGTATAACTAACGCTTTTTCCAGTTTCTTTTGTAACCTTAGCAAAAACATTCTTTTTGTTTTCAATCATTTCAGGAGCTATAGTTTCTCTAGTATTACTACGATTTTCCTTTTTTTTGAGATTTGTTTCTTGTTTCTTTAAATTTTTACTTTGTGGAGCTGATTCTTTTATTCTAGCCATGAGCTTTTTTTCTAAGAGCCTTTATTTCTTCAGGTTTAGTTGTCATAACAGGATATAAAGAATTATCCTTTGGAAACTTATCTCTAAAAGGTAAAATATTTCCTGAATAATATAGTAACCCTTCTCCTTCGTCAGAGTTGGTT
Source organism: Chrysopa pallens (assembly GCA_020423425.1). Taxonomy (NCBI): domain Eukaryota; kingdom Metazoa; phylum Arthropoda; class Insecta; order Neuroptera; family Chrysopidae; genus Chrysopa; species Chrysopa pallens. Next base: position 12,974 of record JAEMTY010000142.1, read on the forward strand.
ATATATTTAGCTTGATGATCGCTAAATTCAAGTGTTTGTTGTAATATCCTTCTATCTCCGCTTGCTTGATTTAACAAATAAATAAAATCACTGTTATCAAGAATTGTTTCTATTTTTGCACTGGAAAGTAAATCTTTAACGTTTTGTGTCATACCAGTAGGAATACCGCCCCACTTTCTAAATCTTTTCCAAAACTCAACTGTATAATTTGAAGTTTGTTCAGAAGCCAGTAAAACGTGAAATTCGTCCATATAGTACCAAGTCTTTTTATGCTGATTTCTATTTTTTGTAACTTTGTTCCAAACATAATCTTGCAATACTAACATTCCAATTTCTTTCAAGTTACTACCTAATTCCTGAATATTAAAACATACAAGCCTATTTTCAACATTAATAGTAGTTCTATTATTAAATACATTTAAAGAACCATGAACATATAACTCTAAAGATTCTGCTATTTCTGAAGCTTGCGTACTTTCAGCATTTATTAATTCATTATATAAATCTTCTAAAATCGGAATATTTTCATTTATTGGATTATCTAAATATGGTCTATAAATAGTTCTAACCGCTTTATCAATAATTGATTTTTCTTTACCAGTTAAACCATTTTTTCCACCATGTATTAAACCAATCATATCCATAATAAAATCACTTTTGAAGGTAATAGGATTACTACCTTCTCCATAATCCATAGAAATATCTAAAGGATTAATAAAATGCTTTGAGTTAGGGGATATATCAATGACTTCTCCCTCTAACAATTTAACAAAAGGAAAATATTCATTTTCAGGATCACAAATAAGAATATCGTCTTTTGTTCTTAAAAAAGTATCTATCATTTCTCTTTTAGCAGAGAATGATTTACCTGAACCTGGAGTACCTAAAAACAAGCCGTTAGGGTTCTTTAAACTCTTTCTTGATACTTGTATCATATTGTTACTTAAAGGGTTTAAACCATAGTAAACTGGCTCATTGTCCTCTTGATACAACTCTTGTGTTGTGAATGGAATAAAGATACTAGTTGCTGAAGTTGTTAAACCTCTTTCTAATTCCGTTTCATTAATATTGTTGCCTAAAGGTAAAGCACTAAGAAAAGCTTTTTCTTGTTGATACTTCATTTTTAACATAGAACAGTTTTGTCTTTCTGCCTGTATTTCAAGCTCATAAATATAGTTTTCAAGTTGCTTATAATTGTCAGCCATTACTGTTATAGTAAAAGTTAAGTAGAAATATCTTTCATTATCTCTTTGTAAATCTTTTAATATACTTTTACTTTCTTCAGAATTATCATTCAAATCTGAAGGTAAAATATCCATATCATAACCACTTCTAATAGCTTTTTTCTGTTCTTCAATTTTTATTGTATCTAAATCTGAAGATTTACCTTTAACCATTCTTACGGCTTTTTGTTGATCTAATGTTTTTATGTGCATACTAATTAACATTTCCATGTCTAACTCTAAAAATTCAGCTAATACTCTATCAGATAATTCAGTTGCCATAATATTAAAATATAGAGTTGTAGCCAGTTTTTTGTTTATTTGGAAGTAGTCAGGGTTCAAGCCGTAATTAAGATACTTAGGAGCAATTAAATCTTTTGTTGTGCCACCTTTTAAAATTTCATTAGAACAGTTTTCAATATCTAAATAATATTGTTCGTTTCCATTTAACAAATAATTTAAAATAGATAATCTTTCAATCCCATTCAACGATTCAGAAGTTGAACCCATAGTTTTTAAATTATCTTTAATTGTGTTTTCAACTGTTTCTAGTTTTCTTACTGCATTTAAGTAATTATCTTCTAAGACACTAAAGACAATATATTTATTCCTTACAATCCCATTGTTTCCTTTTGATTTTTGTTCATTAAGAAAAGAAAAATATTCAGTTCTTAATGTTTCAAAATTCGCAATATCCTTATTGTATTCAATGATTTCTTCCTCATTCGTTTCAGTGTCTAAACGATAATTTATAAAAGAAAATTGAATATCTAAGCTACTATCAAAAGAATTTAATAAAGCTGAATATTGTGCAAAAATTTGTTGCTTCATTTCATCTTGTGATAATTGATAAGAAATATCAGGAAATTGAATCATTTTGTTATATTTCTTTGGCGTCACTCTACAAATGCCGTTTTTATACATTTTCATATAATTTAAGCTATCTTGTGTAGAGCTTATTTTTTTCCTTTTAGAATCAACTACTTGTTGAAGAACTCGAAATAGATTTTGCTTTTTTAACATTTATCATCTTCCTTTCTTCAGCAACTTTTTTATTTTTTAAAGATACTTTAAAGTATCTTTTGGATAAATTTAAAAACTTATACTCTAGGTAAAGTTTTATCCACGTTTCAGTTTTCATGCCGTCTTTTGTATAAATAGTTCCAAAAATTATAGGTGTTGCAGTAAAGAACAATCCATACATAGCAATATCTGTACTAAAATTTTTCAAAAATAGAAAAGTTGGAACAGAAATACCGATAGCAAGTGCAAAACCTATTAATTGTCGTTTTGTTAAACCCATAAAAAGTTTAGCTTTTACATTTTTTAGTTCTTTTGGTATTGATACAACAAAATTATTGTTCATTATTGATTTCCCCCTTTACACTTTTTGGAAGATTTTTTAAGAAAGATATTTCTTCAAAAAAGAAAGCATTTTTAAAACTATTTTTTTTAGGGAAAAGTGCTTTAAATAAAATTGTCATAAAAATTATGATCCAAATGCCAATTATTAATAAATTGAAAATGCCAGTCAGACCAACTTTAGTAAGATTTCCTGTTAATACCCTACTTTGTGCATAAATTTGTAATTCATTAATATTTTCGGTAACTAAAGTTATGAAATAAGCCGAAAAAATAAAAGTAAATATAGTATAAAAACCAAAAAACTTTAGTAATGAATTATTTTGTTTTAACCATTTCTTCATTAGATTACCCCCACAACTGATTTAGCAAGAGAATGTGTTCTAGTTAAAGTAATAACTAGGATAGCCATAGATACTAACATAAGCATTAATCCGTAGAAAACACTACCTTCAGAAACAATTAAACTACTTGTCTTTTCAAGTAATCCGCTATAAACAACTAAACAGACTAACATGAAGTACCCCTGAAGCATTAACGCTAATAAATGTTTAACATACGTTTGACCTATTGAACCAATCCATTCTCTATTAAGTAAAGTTGCAAAAGGTATTGGAGAAACAGAAATAAATAACATAATCGTTATAATTCTGCTCCAAGCGACTAAATAGATGATTCCTGACATAATAAAAGTAATTATAAACGCAATTCCAGTAACAAACCAAACAACGAAAGCTTGACCTACGTTGCCTTGTTCCATACCGCTAATAATATTATCAGTTATTGAATTAGGCATTGTTAATAAAGATTGTGGTATTTGATCCGTAATCCATTTTCCTAAATCAAAGACTGCTAAAGTAATATTAAAACTGTTTGTTAGCAAATAAATCATTGCACTAGTTTTAATAAATAAATAAAAGACTTGTTCAAAATCGAAATCTTGTCCTTTATTTTTATCAACGACCATTCTATACATTTCAAAACAAAAAACATAAGTTAGAATTAACCCAGCTACAGGCAAAATTGCCGTATCTGATATAGTTCTTAAATTATCTGTTATTGTTTGAGAAAATTCAGTTGGTGTTTCAGAAACGTTAGTTTGAACGGTGCTTACGCTCTTTTCAAAAAATTCCATCATTAAATCAAGAAAATATTTAATACCGCCTTGAAGAAATTCAAAGAACCAATTATTGATACCCTCGATCATATCTTCTATAGGGTGCCAACCGAACATAATACCACCCCAATTCTAATTAATATCTACATAAACAATTTCTTGCTTATCGTCAATATTTCTTGAAAGTTTTAATTGTAAATTTTTATCATTAGCGTATTTTTTAGGTATTGCTACTAATAGCTTACCTTTTTCATCTAATGAGTTCCCAACTCTATATGAGTTGGTTATAAATTCAAACTGCTTCATAATAAATTCATCAACATTGCTTAAACTATCAGCCCCAATCACTAAGTCTGAACCTTTATTTAGATTAAAAGATTCTAAAGGTTTATCCTTCTTTTCACTTTCTATTTCTTTAACCAAATCTAAGTATAATATTTTATAACTTTCTTTTAAATCAGAAATTCCTCTAGTAACAGAATTGTCATAAAAACTGATAAATTCTGTTTCTAATTCTTCAGAAAAATCTTTTATATTTAAACTTAAAAGATTTTTCTTATATATGTCATTTCTGCCTAAATTGCTATTATAATTATTATTTTCAAAAATGGTTACAGGAAGTGAAACTGATTCATGTTTAACACTTCTTTCTGTGCTTTTTTTTGAAACATTTACTTCAGCGTTTTTATCAACGCTTTTTGAATCGCAACCAAATAAAATAAAAGAAGAAAGTAAACTTAGGACTATTATTTTTTTTCCTTTCATGATTATTTACCGACTTTCTTATCTTTAGTTGCATTATCTATGCAAATGTTAAAAAAATCAGTCATTGTTAATCCGTTGTTTAAACAATATTTCTTCAGCTTCAAATGTTTTTCTTTAGTTAAACGAAGCGTAGTAGTAACTGTTTCATCTTTTTCTTTTGCCATAATGAGAACCTCTTTTCTTTAGTAATGTTCTCACTCATTCTACTCAATTTCAGAACGAAATTAAAGTATAAAAAAATAATAACATAAAGACACCTAAACTTCAATATGTCTTTATGTCATTATGTCATTATTTTAACGGTTAATAAAAATGCCTTTTTAAGCCCTTATAAGAACTTTTAAACGCCCTCTATCTATTTATATTAAAAGTCGATAAAAACCTCTTAGAAAGCAGAAAAAAGCCGTTAAAAGCTATTTTTGATGTTTTTTATAATAAAACAAACTTAATTAAAAAGATAGTACAATCCATTGAACTTAAAAGTCTATTGTGATATACTTTTCTTGTAATAAAAAATCCGCTCTCTCAAAGCGGAAATAAATATTTAGAAAAATATCATTTAGTCTATTTGAGTATATTATAGCAATCACTAAATGTTTTTTCAATCATTTTGATAGCTATTGAACCTTATTGATGATGTTTTTCTCAAAAGGAGATTTTTTTATGAACGAAAGCAACAAAAGATTTAATATTTATGACGAGTATAATGCTGATGTAAAATTTTTTAAATTACCTAAAGTTTTCTTTACAAATAAGTTATATAACGATTTATCAAATAACTCAAAAATATCATGGTGTATCATGAGAGATCGTTTAGCTATTTCTCAAAAAAATAAATGGTTTGATAGTAACGGAGATATTTATTTTATTTACAGAAATGAAGATTTAGCTAATATTTTAAATGTATCTGAAAAAACAGTACAAAGAATAAAAAAAGAATTACAAAATTCAAATTTATTAGAAGTACAAAAACAAGGTTTACAACAACCTGATATTTTATATTTAAACTATCCAGTTGTTACTAGAGAAGATATTTATTCGATTGATTACATGGAAAATTCAAATGATTCAAAAGAAAAGTTTTTAACACCTGAAGATAAAAGTAAGCAAAACAAAAAAATCACCAATATTAGATACGGAAATTTTAGTGATAAAAAAGAAAATTCTACCAGAGAGGACAAAAGTTCCGTTCAGGTAGAACCGCATAAAAACAACTTTTTTACCAAAGAGGACAAAAGTTCCGTTCAGGTAGAACCGCATAAAAACAACTTTTCTACCAAAGAGGACAAAAGTTCCGTTCAAGAAGGGACAAAAGTTCCGTCAAGTAATACTAAGTCTAATAATTTAGATACCATAGATACCATAGAAGCCAATAAGGTTTCTAAAGAATTAGATAATATTGCAATTTCTGTTTTCTTAGAAAACCACAAACACTCTTTTTTAAATAGACAACACTTGACTAAAATATTATTAATATCAGGATATGATATTAATAAAGCTGAAACGCTTTTGAAAAGCTTTAATATTGCTAAAAAGAACGTTGAAAAAGAAATTGACTATTCAATCGGCATAAATCTTTATGGCGAAGATGAAGTTGTGAATGAAATAATAGAAACAATGCTTAATCAATATATCTACAGAAAAAGACGGAACGAAATTAAAGATGAAGGAGCTTACTCTTATAGTTTGTTTAAAGATTCAATAATCAATATAGCTTTAAAAAATGTAAACGAGCAAAAAAATAATCAAAATATTTCTGATGAAAAGTTTAATCAAATATGTTCTGTTCTTTATAACCTCAACAGTGGGAAACGACAAAAAATAATTAACTGAAAGGAAGATTGTAAATGAATTTATCCCTTGAAGATAAAATAAAATTACTTTTAGATAGTGGAATATCAGGCGATAAAGTCGCTGATAAAATAGGTGTTTCAAAAGCTACTTTTTATAACTTGAAAAGTGGAAAAACAGATTTAGATAAAATGAATTTTTTAACTATAAAAAAAATGGCTAGTTTATATGATGAATTAAACAAAGAGAGTATCGAAAAAAGAATATTAGAAAATGATAGAGCTGAATACCTTGAATTTATATCTATTGTTGGTAATGCTGAAGTTACTTTAAACAAAAAATTTGAAGATGAAAATAAACAAAAAGCATTTGAAGAAGTAATTAAAAACTCTATAGGGGATATTTACACTAATCAAAAACTGGCTACTGATCTATTTTCATTTTATAAATCAACATACAAAGAAAAAGAGATAGCTGCTAATTAAAATTAGCTGCTATCTTTTTTGATGAACTTACTTTATTCAGAATATTTTTATCAAATTAAAATTTGATTGCCTATCAAAAGAAAGGAGAGATACTAAAAATTATCTCTCCTTTTTTTTCAGGTAACTTGTTTTATTATTTTATTGAACTTGTGTTTAAGGAAATTAAAATCGTGATGAAGATGAACCAACCATACCTAGACTAAAAATCGCAAGACTAAACATTAAAGCGAATTTAATGAACGCTAACCCTACAGAAACAATAAAAATAACTGCTTTTAAAATCATTGAAATAATTCTAAAGATTACGCTTAAAATCATCATCAACACCACCACCTTTCATTTACCTTTCTAGTTCATCATAATCTCTTTGTTTAGATTGTTCTTTTCTTGTATTATTTTTTACTTCATCTAAATCTGCAACAGTGCTAATACTATTTCTATTATCATCATAATCTACTCTATCAGGCACACCGTCATTATCTAAATCTAATTCTTTTGTAACCTTTTGATAAAGTTCTTTGTTTTGCTCTAATAAGTGATTAAAGCAATTTTTTCCTAATTCATTTTTTAAGTCCTCTATATAATTTAATTCTAAAGATTTTTTAAAACTATCTTCATACTGTTTTTCAAATAATTCTTTAAACGAATCAAAAACGATAACATCATTATCTTGTAACAACTCAATTTCGTTATCTTCTAAAATTTTGAATGATTCATTTTCATTAGAATACAACTCACAGGCTCTATGATAATATTTTTCTTCAAGCGAACAATTTAAAGCAACTTCTAAATCATGATCTTTATTACTTACAGTAGAAATTTTTTCAATATTAACTTGTTCAGGATTAAAAATAATGTAAACATCATCTTCTTTAATTGTTTGTTCATGTGCTAAAGCATGAGTGAATTTTCCTTCAGAATAAAATATTTCTGCCACTGCTAAATTATCTCCTAATGAACTTGCTATATCATTCATAATATCAACATCATTATCATTGCTATCTAAAATTAATTCTAAGGCTTCAGCTTTAACATTTTCATATCCTGAATAAGGAATATCTCCATAGTCATTTAAGAAAGAATGTTCTTCATGAAGTTTATCTATAATATTAGATAATTGTTCATTAGTTAAATTTACCTTATCTAGTGATAAAGCATTTTCTAATTGAACTGAAGTAGTATAAATATAACCTTCAATTTCTTCATCTGTTACTGGTAAACTCATATACATTTCAGCCATTTCAACATTTGGCGTTAAGTAAATTCCGAAACCTTGTGCCGTTCCATTTTTTCCAAAATCATCAAGATTAAATTCCTCAAAATGATTACTACTTCCATGATACAATTTTAAGTTCTCATTCAATTTAAAAACCACCTTATTTTTTATCTTCCAAGTTCTTGTTTTTTAGTTTTTTCTTTATCTTTATTTTCTTCTTTAAATTGGCGATCCATTTTTTTTACATTATCCATAGAATAAAAAACAGTTTTTTCATTTGTCTTTTCTTTATTCTTAATTTTGCTTTCTTTAGTAAGTAAATCTTTTTGAGCCTTTTCGTGATTATCGAACAGTCGGTCTACACCGTCTAAACCAATTTTACCTTCAGGAATACTTCCAATATTACTATGAACAAATTGCTCTTTTAACTCATTCATTTTGATTAAATCTTTTTCAGATATATTGTTTTCTTTCACATAATTATCAAGAATGTGTTGCTTATCATGAGTGCCGACATCTGCAAAGTGATTATTTAATCCTTCTATAGTGGCTTCATTCATTTTTAAAAATAATTCTTTGCCTTCAGGTGTTAATTGCGATACTAAGGCGTGAGTTACATTTAAGTCTTTATCTTCAAAATTTAATTCTTTAATTTCTTTGCTAGGACTATTAAAGAGATTTGAATTTAGTTCTTGTTCTTCCTTACTTTTATTTTCTAAATGTACTGAACGAATTTCTCTATATTCACTAAGTCTATCACTAACGGATTGCATAGAAATTAACTTATCATTATTTTCTAAATTTTCGCCAACATAACCAACTTGTTGATGAACGTTTTCTAAATGAATATTCTTGATAATATCTAAATCTTTATCTGTAATATTATTATCTTTAATAAAATCATTTAATGAATCTCTACTAGTATTAATATCTTTATCTCTACGTTCATTCTCTTTATCTTCTAATTTGAAATCGTTATACTTAACAAACAATTCTTCGCCAATAGGAGTTAATTGAGAAAAGATTTTATCAGTAATTTTCAACTCATTATTTTCAAGAGGTAAATCTTTAATAATTTCATTTTTATTTTGTAAAATTGTTGATGATTCTAATTCATCTTTATTTTCATTACTTAAATTTTTTTCTTTACCTTTTGAGATTTCTAAATCTTTCTTTTCAATCAAATTTTTCAACGCTTTTTCAACAACGATTGAATCTCTAGCAGAGAAGAAAAGTGAGTAACTATCTTTACCTACTTTTACGGTTGAGAAGTCAACACCAAGCTTTTTAAATTCCTTTGAGTATTCTTTTAATTGTTCTTTTGTTAAATTATCTTCTAAAGTATCAATTCCGTCTTTGTGTTTCTCAACTAAATTTTTCATTTTTAGTTTTCCTGATTTTTCGTTTGTGTTTATGAATTGTTTATTGATTTTAGTTTTATCATTTTCAAAAGCATTATTTAGTTCACGAAGAATTTTAAGGATCAATTCTCCTGTTAATTTTGTACCTTGAGATACAATCTCCATTGCTACTTGTGTATTTTCATCTATCGAAACCATATAATTCTCCTTCTATTCGTTTTCTTTAATTATATCATATATAGACAAAAATAGATATAAATAGTACACTAAATATAGCAAATATGAGAAAAGGCAAGCAACGGTTTTGTGACCACAAAACCAAAAATCAAAGATTTTTACTTGTTAGGTTACACCTAATACCGTTATACCTTAAACATCTTTTATTAAGATGTTGTTGGTATTGTCGCTTTGCTCGATTTTATATTATTGTTATTTCTTAGAGGGAGTAAATATGATGAAAAAAAGAAAAGATAGTTTAAAAATTTCTGTAGAAACAAGTGAAAAAGAATATATAAAAGAAAAGGCAACATCTTTAGGTTATGCTTCCGCTTCTGCTTTCCTTTTAGATTCTGCAAGAACGTTTTTCCTTTTAGATATTGATATGTCAGTTTATAGAAAATTAACAAGAGAGATAAATTATATTGGTAAAAATATTAACTCAATCATAAGAAGAATTAACACAGAAAAAATATTTAGTGACCTTGATATTGAACATCTTGAAAGACGATTAGATGAAATATACGACTTGATTAATGATGAATATAAACGTTTAAATAAGCTTGTATTTGATTTTACAAGTGATGATTTACAAAAAGATGAAGTCGAAAAAATTATTAAAGAATTTGAAAATAAAAACATGGAAATACCCAAGTATTTATTACTAGAGAATGTATATCAGCAGATACACGATAGCATGGTATTTATTACTGAAATGATTTCAGAATCAGAACATCAAGATGAAGCAGTTGAAGAATATATTTGGAACTATTTATATGGAAAAACATTGAAAAGTTTAGATGAAAATAAGCTTACTGAATTTAGTAATGAACTTTATAAATATTTTGAAATATTAAAAATAAAAAAGATAAATTTAGAGTATCAATTTACAGATGATGATTGGTTTGAGTTGTTAGATATATTAGATAAATATGAAGTGAGTTGATAGAAAAATGGCTATAGTAAAAATTCAATCAGTTACAAATCTTAGTGGAGTAGTCAACTATAGTTTACAAGAAAAAAAGACAAATAAAGAACTGGTAACATCTTATGAATGTGACGAAAAAACTATTAAAGAAGATTTTCAATATATTCAAAATCAATACAATAGACTTAAAAGAGTAAACAAAGATATTCATGCAAGAATGATTATACAATCTTTTGATAATAGAGATAATTTGACACCTAAACAAGTACATGATTTTGGTATAGAATTAGCTGAAAAATATCTTAAAGGAGAACATCAATATTTAGTTGTAACTCATATAGATAGTGATAATTTACATAATCATATCATTTTCAATTCAGTTAAAAATGATTGTGAAAGTAAATTTCTAAGCACAAGAAAACATACAGTAAATGATTTAAGAAAAGTGAATGATAGAATTGCAGTTAAAAATAAATTATTGATTCCTGAAGTTAAGAAAAATAAAGGTATTCAATATCAAGAATACTATGTAAGAGCAAACAATAAATCGTATAAAGGTAAGCTAGAAAATGCGATTGATGAAGTGATTATGAAGTCGAATAGTTACGAAGATTTTTTAAGAAAAATGGAGTTAAAAGGATATGAAATCAAAGAAGGAAAATATGTTTCTTTTAAACATTCTTCAGCTCAACGATTTACAAGAGCGAAAAATTTAGGAGTTGATTATCATGAATCTTCACTAAAATATAGAATAGAAAATAAAGATTTTGAACCCATTAAGACAAGTTATATTAACAAAAACTGGATTGATAAAACTGATGAAAAGTTTAGAAATAACTATTACTTGAAACGTTGGGCTAGTAAACAAAATATTCAGTATTTAAGTGAGATCAGCAATAAACTTTATAAAGATAATGTTACATTGAATGACATAGAAAACATTCAAAAAATTAATTTTGATGTAGTAGAAAAATTTACTAAAGATATAGAAAAGATTGATAATGAAATAAATAAATTAGAAAAGAATAGTGATTGTTTTAAAGTTTATAAAGATAGTTACAACTTAATAGCCGACTACAAAAAAGCAGAAGATAAAGAACAATTTAAAAAAGAAAATTATTCAGATTTTAAACAATATGATATAGCTAAAAAGTCTATGTATTTCTTAAAAAAAGATTATGGAATAGAGAAAGAAACAGACCTGATGTATCATATTGATAGCTTGAAAAATACGAGAAATGAATTATATTCTACATTAGGAAGGAACAAAGAAAGAGAAGTACAAAGAGCAAAAGAAGAACAAATCAGAAAATCAAAAGAAAAAGAACAAGATAAAAATAGATAAAAGCCCTTATTTTAGGGCTTTTTTATTATGAATTAAATATTTCAAAGCATTTTTATGTCAATATTTCAAAAAAAGTACTCTAAAGTATATTAAAAATAGATACACTATGTTATTATAATTTCTATAGGAGGTGCAAAACGTTGTCAAAAGTAGATTGGAGCGATATTTTGTCGGCAAGTGAAGCAAGCGTTAAGCTTAACAAAAATCCAAAATATATTTATCTACTATGGAGAAATAACTCTGAATTATTGCTAGAAGGTAGCGTTGAAATGAAGGGTGGAGCGTTACTAATCACTAGAGAAGGTTATGAACATTTGAAACCCTTAGTAAAAAAAGGGGTAGACCTCGTAAATACTACAGATAAATACAAGGTCATAAGTTAGAATGATAACGCCATTCTAACTATATCCCCTAAGCATTGATTATACATAATATGAGTAATTTAATCTTGTATATTTTGTGTAATCAATATGAAAGGAAGTTGCACATTGAAAACTAAAAAGAAATTCTTTTCTAAGTTAGCTTTGGGAATTTTAGCATTACAAACTGTTTCAACAGTTGTAGCTCCTGTTAAGGCAAATGCAAAATCTCTTGACGGAACAATTACATGGAGTAATTCTAACACTTCACGTATCTCTGGAACAAAAGGCGGACAAGCTTTTAGCGATTGGGTTACTCCATTGTATGTAAATGGAAAAGTGGCATTTTGTATAGAACCAGGAGTTATTATTAATAGTGAGAATGAAAGTGGTTATAAAGGAGATCCAGCTAATGGAAATCTTCCAAGAAGAGCCATGCTTACTATGAATTTGTGGGATACTGTTTTAGACGGAAATAGTATGAATGATAGAAAAATAGCACAAGCGGTATTGTGGGGTAATTTAGAAGGAAGTAATAAATTTGTTGCTGATGAAATCGACGGTATTTCAAAAAGTGAGTTAAAATCAAAACAAGATAAACTTAATGAAGCAATTACAAATTACGATAAAAAACCTAGCTTCAATGGTAATACAGTTAAGTTAAAATATGGTGTTACTACTGAAGTGAAAAACACAACTAAAGGTGTTAATTTAAAAGATTTTGATACACAAGTTGGTAATACTGCTAATGTTGATGTCAAAGTGGAACAAGACAAGATTTTACTTACTCCAAAAGACAAAACTAAAGCAAATGGAACACTTGCATTTAAAAAATCTTTTAATGAAGGAACACCTTATATTTACCGAAAACAAGGTCAACAAGCACTTGCTTTAGGTGGTATTGATGATCCAAATAACTTCTTGTTAAAAATGGATATTGAGCTAACTGGTGACGCTAAGATTGTTAAAACAAACTTAGACGGAACAACAGTTCCAAATACTAAATTTAAAGTTGATTTTGAAGGAGAGAACGCTCCTAAATCAGAAACGATTACAACTGGTGCTGACGGCTCTTATACGTTTAAAGATATTCATGACGGTGTTAAAGTTATAGCAACAGAAATTAGTGTACCTTCGCCATACGTTTTAGATTCTGCTAAAGGCAATTCTGACGTTGTAGAAGGCATTATTAAAGTTGGGGAAACAATTACACTAACTAAGAAGAATGATGTCGCAAAAGGTCAAATAATCGTTGATAAAAGCGGTGTTGAAACCAATAAAACAATGTGGAATCAAAACTACACACTGGAAGGTAATATTTTTGAAATCAGAGAAAAAACACAAGACGGAAAAGTGATTAAAGAAATTAAATCAAACGCCGAAGGTGTTGCAGAAACTGAAAAAGATTTACCATTAGGTACTTATTGGGTAACAGAAAAACAAGCTTCTAATGGTTTTGTAAATACATTCAAGCCTGTTAAAGTTGATATTACTTATAAAGACCAAACAGTTGCAGTAGTAGTAGAAAAAACTGAAGGTAAAAATCAGGAAGTTGTAGGGGAAACAACACTTGTTAAAGAAGATAGTGAAACTAAAAATGAAACACAAGGTAGAGCTACTTTTAAAGGTGCTGAATACGGCTTATTCTATTCAACTGGCGAGCCTGTAAAATGGAATGATAACTTTAAACCACAATTAGCTATTGGGGATAAAGCTAATGAAGAAAATGTTGTTGTTAGAATCACTGATGATTCACAACAAGCACAAATTAAACACTTAGCATTAAATGATTATTACTGGCAAGAAACTAAAGCCCCTGAAGGTTATCAAAAAGATTTAACAAAACACGTAGTTAAATTAACTTACAAAGACCAGTCAACAAAAGTCGTTACAAATAATTCTACATCAAAAGAAAATGTCATTAAATTTAACTTTGGTGGGTTTAAATATGTAACATCTAAAAATGGTTCAGCTCAAAGTGGTTATAATGGTATTAAATTTAATTTAACACCTATTGAACCGACAAAGGGCGAAACTAAATCAGTTGAAACTAAAACAGATAAAAATGGTTATGACGGTGCGTGGGACTTTGAAAATGTACCTTATGGAGATTATCGTTTTGAAGAAGAAAAATCTCCTGAAGGCTTTAAATTAATTCAACCGCTAATTATTAATTCTAAGTATGATGAAGGAAATAAAAAATATACATTTACAATTACTGAAGAAGGACAAAACGAACCTATTAAAGTTGTAAATGTTGCGGAAGATGAAATACATGAAGGAAGTAACATTGTTCAATTAAGCAAATTATTCTTGTATGATGATACAATCCCTGAAGAAGAACCACCAATGATTGAAACTTTATTTGTTACTAAAGAAGGCGAACAACAAATTGATCCAACTAAAGACCAAAATCTTATTGATAAGGTTAAAAATAAAGTTGGGAAATCAAAAGTTGGAAAAGAATTAACGTATTTTACTCAATTCCATAAAATCGACAAAGACGGTAAAGATTCAGTTGTAGGCGAAGTTACAACAACTCAAAAAATCGAAAAAGAAGAATTTGAGTTTGATGTTCCATTTGAATACAAAGCAGATACTATTAAAGACGGCGAAAAATTAGTTGCTACTCATATTGTTTATGAAGATAAAGAAAAAACTAAAGAGTACACGAAACATTTTGATTTAGAAAATGAAAAACAAACTATTGTTGCTGAAGTACCTGTTAAACCTGAAATTGAAACTTTATTTATTGTAAAAGATAATTCTAAACCTTCTAAAGAACCTAAGAAGGAAACAGAATCAAGTGAGAGCCAAAAAAACAACGATTCTGAAGCTCCTAAAGATGATTCTAAAGAAGAACCTAAGAAAAAAGAAACAACAGATAAACCAGTACAAATTATTGATCCAACGATTGATAATTCGTTAAGTGACATTGTAAAAAATAAAGTTGGAAAAGATAAAGTCGGAAAAGAATTAACGTATTTTACTCAATTCCATAAAATCGACAAAGACGGTAAAGATTCAGTTGTAGGCGAAGTTACAACAACTAAGCAAATTGAAAAAACAGAATTTGAATTTGATGTTCCATTTGAATACAAAGCTAACACTATTAAAGGTGGCGAAAAGTTAGTTGCTACTCATATTGTTTATGAAGATAAAGAAAAAACTAAAGAGTATGCTAAACATTTTGACTTAAAAAATGAAAAACAAACAATCGTAGCTGAAGCACCTGAACAACCTGAAATTGAAACTTTATTTGTTGCTGAAAATGGTAAACAAGAAATTGATCCAACTAAAGACCAAGTTTTAACTGATAAAGTTAAAAATAAAATTGGTAAAAATATGGTTGATAAAGAGCTAACATACTTTACTCAATTCCATAAAATCGACAAAGACGGTAAAGATTCAGTAGTTGGAGAAGTTACGATTACAAAAATTCCAACAGTTACAGAATTTACGTTTGATGTACCATTTGAATATAAAGCTAACACTTTGAAAAATGGCGAAAAGTTAGTTGCTACTCATATTGTTTATGAAGATAAAGAAAAAACTAAAGAGTATGCTAAACATTTTGATTTAAAAAATGAGAAACAAACCATTGTTGCTAAAGCTCCTGAACAACCTAAAAAAGAAGAACCTAAAAAAGAAGAACCTAAAAAAGATTTACCTAAAACAGGTCAAGAAGTTAAAAACTTTGCGGTTATTGGTAGTTTGATTTTATCAACTATTGGAATTTATTTCTTATTAAGAAAAAAACCAGTTTAAAAAGTGTATGAAGCAAAACAAGGTTAGCTGCAATTAAAAATTGCATGCTAATCTTGTTTTTTTATTATTTGTATTTCTATTGCAATAGCCCTTAGTATGTATTATTATATTTACTAAAGATACATATTAAAATCAAAGGGGTGTAATCATGGCGAAAAAGGAAGTAAAAATTAATCTTGAATCAAAAAAAACACAAAAAACAAAAAAAGCAACTTTCACTTTTTATCCTGACACAGAAAAAAAGCTAGATAAAATAGCTGAAAAATTAGAAGGGGGGAAGTCGGCAATCATTAGAGGCTTTATAGATGATGTCTACGCTCAATTATATGATGAATAGTGTTAATCATTGTTTAAGCTTTTAAGAACACTGACAGAGCATTTTATGAAGAATAAACTTATAAATCTAGTTATAGTTCTGCTGATTATCATAAGCCTTGTTTTTATATTTAGTGACAAGATTAGAGATAAGGTAATAGAAAGTAAAACAGAACAATATCAAAGTAAGATTGAAACTATTGAACCCATTCAAATTCAAGAGAATATGAGTAAAAGTGCGAATTTTGATTTTGACCAAGTAGAATCAATTAGTAATGAAACATTACTAAAAGCACAGACTAAAAAGAAAAATTCAGACGGAGAAATAATTAATCCTGACGGAACAGTATCTTTTAATACAGTAGGTTTTATAGCAATTCCAACAGTTCAAATTAAGTTACCTATATTTTTAGGTGTAGCTAATGAAAATTTATTATATGGAACAGGAACAGTAAAAGAAAATCAAATGTTAGGTAGAGGTAACTATGCGTTAGCTTCACACAGAACGTATGAACCTAATCTATTATTCACTCCTTTACAAAATATTAATATCGGAGATCCAATTTATATTACTGATAAAAATAATGTTTATGAATACGTGACTACAGATAAATATGAAGTCGAGCCGAGCCGAAGCGAAGTTATAGAAGATATTAAAGGAAAGACAATGGTTACTTTAATTACTTGTGATACTGTAATAGGAGAAAAAAGGCTAATCATACAAGGTGTTTTAAATCAAACATGGCAATTTAACAACATTCCTGATAATATTAAAGGGGCGTTTGATATTGAAAGTGCAACGTTTTAACGCTTAAATTGTAAATACTTTAAATAAATACAAAAAATATTTACAAAAGGTATTTACAATTAAAAAAAGATATGATATATTAGTATTGTAGTTAAGACAAACAAAAAAAATAATAAAAAACAAGGGAGAAATTAACATGAAAAAAATTAATTTAAAATCAACATTATTAGGACTTTTATTAGTTGGAACATTTGCGATTGTAGGTTCAGATACAAAGGTTGAAGCTTCAACAGAGCCGACTGTTTGGACTGCTAGAACAGTTGAACAAGTAAAAGCTGATTTGAACGGTAATACTTATGAAATTAAGTGGGGAGATACTTTAGGTGTTATTTCTGAAGCCGTTAATATTAAGGTGGAAACATTACAAATTTTAAACAACATCACAAATGCTAACTTAATTTTTACAGGTAATACTTTAGTATTTGAAGGTAACACAATGACAACTCAATCAATTACTGGAGAAACTATCCAAAAAGTAGAAATTAAAGAAGAACAAAAAATTGATCCGTCTAAGCCTATTGGTAATGACAATGTAAAACCAACAAAACCAACAAAACCAACAGAAAACGGCGGTAATGAAGGTTCAACTAAACCTGAAGGTGGAAACAACGGCGGTAACGAAGGTGGAAACAACGGCGGTAACGAAGGTGGAAACAACGGCGGTAACGAAGGCGGAAACAACGGCGGTAACGAAGGTGGAAACAACGGCGGTAACGAAGGTGGAAACAACGGCGGTAATGAAGGTGGAAACAACGGCGGTAATGAAGGTGGAAACAACGGCGGTAACGAAGGCGGAAACAACGGCGGTAACGAAGGCGGAAACAACGGCGGTAACGAAGGCGGAAACAACGGCGGTAACGAAGGTGGAAACAACGGCGGAGAAACACCTTCAGAGGAAAAAAATTGGACTGTATGGTTAAACGTTGATGATTCACAATACGCAAGCAAAAATATTGCTATTGGAACTCATACATTTAAAACAAATGCTGAAGCTAGAGCGTGGATTGAAGCATATGCAGACGGTCTGTTAATGGAAGGTATTTCAGCTTCAGATTACGGAACTGTTTACATTGGCGGTTAATAATTAAATAAATTAATAAGAGAGAAGGAAAACTTCTCTCTTTTTTTAAAACTAAAATATAAGAAAGAGTGGTAAAAATGACAAAAAAAATTTACGAACCTATTAAGGAAGATAAAAAAGATTTATTGGAAACGGAAGAAAAACCAGTTTATAACGTAAAGAAAAAAGAAGATAAAAAAAAGAACGGTACTCAAAGTAATTGTTAAATGCCAGGGAAAATAGAGGTCATTGAGTACCGAAAGGAGAAGAACGTTTGACGGAGAAAGCAAAAGATAAAATTCAAAGATTATTAGCATTAGCCAACGATTCTAACGATGAAGAATCAATGACGGCACTTCTTATGGCACAAAAACTCATGCTTGAATATAAAATATCTGAAAAAGAAGTTTTTGAATACAAACAAAAAATAAAAGAAGAAAGAGTTATACAAAAGGTTATATATAAAGGTAAACCTCAAAAGTGGGTTTATAGACTAGCCATGACTATTGCCGAAAATTTTAGAGTTAAATTTTTTTATAAAAGTCAAGAATCAACTATTAATTTAATCTTTTTAGGTCAAATTACAGATGTTGAAATAGCTGAAATTACGTTCATGTATGCTAAAGGAAGTATTGCTTATTGTTCAAAAGAATATATGCGTAAACCTGAAATAAAAAGAAAATACAAACGTAAATGGCACTTAAAACAAGATTACATTGAAGGTTATTTAAGCGGTTTAAATAATGTTTTTAACCAACAAAAACTGACTAATGGTTATGAGTTAGCTTTACAATTACCTGAAATTGTAATTGAAGAATTAAAAAAAATAAATTTAGTAAAAGGAAAAGATACTACTTATCAAGTGGAAGATTCTGAAGCATTTTATTCAGGGTATCAGGAAGGCAGTCAATTTAGACAGAAAGAGTTAATCAACTAAATAGGGGGATAATTTTAATGATTTATTTTGAAAATAAACAACATGAATTAAAATTTAAAGAATACATTTTAATGTTACCAAAAGAATGTCAGGAAAATAAAGAGTATAGATCATTATTATATTTATTAAGTTCCAATGAAATTATAACTAAAAATATTAATGATGTTTTTTCATTTGAAGAAAGACTAATACACCCTTATAGTTTTGCGGAACATGGTTGGCAAACAGGAACAACTATTAGAACTATAAAATTAGCATACAATCTATTTAATAATAATCGTTTGAACGGATTACCTGAAGATGAACCATGTTTTGATGATAGAGGTGCTACAATTACAGATATATTCAATTATGGCAACATTGAACTATATTTAACCGCCATTAAAATTAGATTTGAATAGAAGGGAATAGCTTTATGTATAGAAAAATTTGTTTAAGTGATTTAAACATTAGTAAAGAATCAATACTTATTTTTGAGGAAAAATCAGATTATATTGATTTCATAGAAATATTTTTTGATAAACAACAAATTGAAATTCTTAATTCTCAAAACACTAAAATTAAATGTGTAGATAATTACCAAATAGCAATATTATAAATAAAGGAGCTGAAAGATATGTATAAAAGTATTGAAGCATTTACCTTACCTTTTTACGATTTAGCACAACCATTTAAAGATCAAATACAAATTACTGAAGGCGAGCTATGGAAGTTAAAAAATGTAAAAAATAATATTTATACAATGACTAACAGAAAAGAAGAATGGATTGAGATTCCTGAAGAACAATTTAAAAAGTGTTTTGAAGAATACAAATAAAGCCATTAGACCGTATCTAATGGCTTAACTCAAACAAATGTATGCTAATATAATTATTTGAATAATAGAATTTTAACATACACATCAGCGATAAGAAAGGGTTGTTAAAAATGAAGTATGAAGTAAATGAAACTTTATTAAAAGAACTTAAATTAAAAGGTTTAGATGTAGTAGCGGTAGACCCTAAAGAAGATATTCTGAAAAACAAAGGTTATAACATAAAAACATTAAACTTGAATAATTTAGGAACTAAAACTTTTAGTCCTTTAGAAATTCCTAATCTTGATGAGATAAATAAATATCAAGAACAACTATCCAAACAAAGTGAACTTACTGGAATACCAAAACATATACTCATTCAATTTAACAATGAAATGAGAGAGCAAAACAAAAAAATTAGTTATCAGTCATTTTTTGAGTGGGCTTCAGGAAAGGAAAAGTAATGAGTGATAACTGGTTAAAACAATTTGAAGAAAAATTCAGTTTAGTTTTGTTTCAGAATGACGAAAAAGGAATCAGTTATTTTGAAAAACAAAATTCTTATACGTGGTTTGTGAAAGTTGACGAAAACAAAAAGATTATTTCATTACCGAAATTAATTTCTGAAAGTTTTAGAGAACGTGGAGCTAAAGAAAAAGAAATCGTCACTAACTTACTTGATAATATTAATCAGTGGGAATTAATAGGTTTGTCAAATCTAAACGGAGAATTTGAAATATTGAAAATTGAAACCTCAAATTATAATAATATTTTTTATTACTCTGAAAAAGAAAGTCTTAATGCTTTTGGTAGGAAAGAGTGGAGTGAATTTTAAAGCCGATAGGCTACAGGTCAGCGACAGGAAGGAGAGTAAAATGTATGAGTGATAAAAATGCTGATGAATTAAGACAAGATATAAAAAAATTAGATATTGAAGGAGTTACTAAACATATTATTTATTCTTTAATAGCTATCATTTTCTTAGGTTCTTTTTATTATTTTTTTAAATGGAAGATAATAGGAGTTTTTCTTTTATTTTTTATTGGATATGCTTTAATCGGCATAATTTTAGCTTGTGTTGTTTTTTGGTTAAAAATTTGGGGAATAAAGAAAATAAATAAAAAGGAAAAAGAAAAGCAAGAAAAGAATAAAAGTAATGAACTTGATTTTTAAAATATTAAAGACAACAGGCTACAGGTCAGCAACAGGAAGGAGAGATAATTTTGTTGATTCATGGTCAAGAAACAGGTAACAGTTATGGTTGTGTTTATTCTATTAAAACATCTGAATTAAATTTAGTTATTAATTTAAAATGGCAAGATGATTTTTTTGATTATAATAAAGATGAAATCGAAAAAGAAATAAACAGTACAAAAATTAGTTCAGAAATGAAGCTTGCGTTATTCCAATATATAGAAAAAACCAATCAATTAATGTTTAGATCATTTAGAGAAAAAATGAAAGCCAATAGGCTACAGAATATTGACAGGAAGGAGCATTAAAATTGGAAATTCTATTTGAATATTTTATTGGGGTAATAAGGATAGAAGATTGGGAAATGGAAAAGGGTTTAAACGAAGATTTAGTTATTGGAAAGAATGAAAATTATTATTTTACTTTGGGAGATAACCATGATTCAAGCGACCAAGCAATGTTTGATATTGAATTTAAAGAAAATATTATAGAAAAAGTTACTTATGAAAAAAATGAAGAACTTGAAATGAATGTCGAATTATTTAGAAATATTAAAACTAATGAATATACAGGTGTTGTTAAAAGCCAATAGGCTACAGGTCAGCGACAGGAAGGATTGATAAATGTTGATAAATAAACAAACAATTATAGAGGAATTAAAAAAATTTGGTTCAGTAGAAGAAGTATCAGAACAAATACCTGAAAATATAAAAGAAACAATTATTTATAAGTTTGAAGTGCTTGAAAGTAGAAATAAAGTTAATGCGTTTTATGATTTTGATGTTCTTTATTACAAAGTAGGGTTCTTTACATTTTCGACTATAAATAAATATTTAAAATTTACAACAGAAAAGGAAAAAAATATATTTAAAAATTCTTTTGATAAAAAAATATTTTCGTTAAGATTGAATGAAAGTGAAGAACTAATTATAAGTGGTAATGCTAATTGTATAATCGAACTGAAGGAATTAATATTGTCTTATCAAAAATCTATTAAAAACTATGTAGAGAAAGCAGAGATTTTCAAAGATAAGGAAAGACCAACTTATCATATGGAAGTTTTACAGAATTATGATAAGTTAACTGAAGCCTATTCCACTAATTGTAATGAACTTGATTCTATATCCAATCTTATATTTCAATACACAATGTTGAATAGAAAAGTATATAGAATATTAGAACAAGGTTCTTTAAGAAAGAAAGAAGAAAAAAATTTAATTTCAAATATGTTTCTGATCAGTGACGGTATTCATAATTTAGCTAAATTTAATTACTTATCTAAAAAAGAAATATTGTTTGAAGTTTCTATATTAAATAAAGTTCTGAAGAATATAAACTTAGATAAACAAAATCATGAAATACATTCATATTTATTAGAAATGAAAAATGAAGTTGAAAAAATTATTAAAATGCAAAACCAATAGGCTACATGTCTGCGACTGAAAGGAGAGTTATTTATTAAAACATTGAAAATTAAAGACACAGAAAAAATAGGTCATTATCAGATTCGTTTTAATTTTGAACAAGAAAATAACTATGGAGTACAAGGTGCAATAGTAAGAATCTGTAATATTCACAGTACAGAGAACTTTAATCAATGGCACAAAATGAATTTAATTAAATTTGTTCTGCACCCAACAACAAATGAATTAGTAAGTATTCTTAATAGTACGGACTATTTTAGTATGATAATTTTAGAAAAAGTATTCTATGAAGAATAAAGCTAATAGGCTACAGAACAGCGACAGGAAGGAGAAATATTATGAATATTTTATTTCAAGAGAAATGCAGTTTATGTAAAAATAAGGTAACTGTATCTGAATTTGAAAGTTATTATGAAGGTGATTTTATGGTACTTGAAAATGGAGATAAAATACCATATCCAACTCAAATAAAAAATAAAACAATAGCCAAAAGGTATTTTAAAAATCAAGGTTGGTTATATCATAAAAAACAAGTGTTTTGTGATAGTTGTAAAGAAATACTATTTAATGGATATGTAATTTTAGATAAATATAATCATATATTTGATGATGATTCAGCTAATGATAGCCCTACACTTTCATGTATAATGAGCGAAAAAAAATCAAAAGAAATGATAAAGTATGAATATAATGATGAAAAAGTTTTTAGAAAAAAAGCATTGCCAGTTATATGTCAATTTTTAAATGGAGAAATCGAAACCAACTCTATTGAATATATAAAAAATCACCCTGATGTACCTATCATAATTGACTTATAAATAAAGAGTGAAAGACAATAGGCTACAGTCTATTGTCTTTTTTGTTTTTCGTGGTACTATTGACTTATCTAAAAGACAACAGGATTGTGCAACAGGATAAAATGTGAGGTAAAAAAATGAGTAGGATTGGTTATGCAAGGGTTAGTACAGAAAAACAGAATTTAGATAGACAATTAACGTTGCTAGAGGGCGTTTCTAAGGTCTTTTCAGACAAAGCAAGCGGACAATCTATTGAACGAGAGCAATTACAAGCCATGCTGAAATACATAAGAGAAGGCGATATTGTAGTAGTTACAGAATTAGATAGGCTAGGACGTAATAATAAAGAATTAACAGAAGTAATGAATCTCATTCAAGAAAAGGGGGCAACTCTTGAAGTGTTAAATCTTCCTACTCTATCAGGAATAGAAGATGAAAATTTAAGAAGGCTTATTAATAATTTAATGATTGAAATTTATAAATATCAAGCTGAATCTGAAAGAGAAAAAATAAGAGAACGTCAAAAACAAGGTATAAAAAATGCAAAGAAAAAAAATAAATACAAAGGCGGTACTTTAAAATATAAAAAAGATGATCCAAAACTTTTACACGCATTTGATTTATATTTAAAAGGGAGTACAGAAAAAGAAGTTGAAAAACTAACAGACATTAATAGACGAACTTTTAAGCGGTATAGAGAAAGATATGGTATAGAAAGGAAAAAAAATGAAAAATAATCAAACCATAGATAAAAAAGCGGTAGGAAGAAGGATAAAAGAAATTAGATTAAATCTTTCTGAAAAGAAATTAACACAAACAGAATTTGCAGAATTAATAGACCGTAAACTTAGAAAAAGTAGTGTGATGAATTGGGAAAAGGGCGATAATTTACCTAATAAAGAAAGACTAAATAAAATAGCTGAATTAGGAAATGTTAGTTTGCCATATTTATATTTTGGAATTACTGAAGAAAATAAGATTGAAAAAATAATTGAAGTTGAAAAGGTTGTTGAAGTTGAAAAGGTTATTGAACCTAAAATGATTTTAAAAGAAGAAACAATTCTTAATAATGAAGCAATAGGAAAAAGAATAAAAGAGATCCGATTGAATACTTTTGAAGAAAAAATTACTTTAGAGAAGTTTGGTAAAATGTTAGAACCTTCAGCTATAAGACCATTAGTTAGTAAGTGGGAAAAGGGTTTAAATTTACCTAATAAAGAACGACTAAAACAGATAGCAGAAATAGGAAATGTATCAATCGAGTATTTATATTTTGGTATAAACGCAAAAAAAGCAACTGAAATTATAAAAGAAATAGAAAATAATCCAGTATCAGACGTTGGTTATTTCATTACACAAGAACAGATAAATGAACTGAAAAAGTCATTTAACTATATAGAATAAAAGTGTTTAATAGCTTTTATTCACATTCAAAAGATACTTTAAAGTATCTTTTATTAAAAAGAAAGAAGGAATATAAATGACAACAGTAATATTAGCTGAAAAGCCAGACCAAGCAACCGATTATTCAAAAGCGTTTAAAAATGCCACTAAAAAACAAGGTTACTATGAAGTATCAAACGAAGTTTTTAATGAAAAAACCTATATAACGTGGGCTATAGGTCATTTAGTAAGTTTAGCTGAACCTGAAGAATATAACGAAAAATACAAAAAATGGAATACGGAAGATTTACCAATATTTCCTTCAAATATGAAATTTAATGTAAGTAGAAATAAAAGCAAACAATTTAAAATAGTTAAAGATTTACTATCTGAAGCAAGAACAATCGTAATTGCAACTGATCCTGATAGAGAAGGAGAAAATATAGCATGGAGTATTATTGAAAAAGCTAAAGTCAATAATAATCAACGACAATTTAAACGTCTATGGATTAATAGTTTAGAAGAAGATGTTGTTTTGAATGGATTGAAAAACCTTTTAAATGCTGAAGAAAAAAAGAATAAATACTATGAAGCACAAACAAGACAAATAGCCGACTGGTTAATAGGAATGAACGCAAGCCGACTATTCACTTTAGAATTACAAAAAAATAGTATTAAAGATAGTTTTTCAATAGGTAGAGTGCAAACACCTACTCTTTTCATGATTTATGATAGAAATAGAACAATAGAAAACTTTATTAAAAACAAATATTATGAAATAGCAACTTATTTTAAAAAAGATAACATTGAGTTTAAAGGCATTTTAAAGCCAAATAAGAGCTTTAAAACAAAAGATGAATTAACAGGTTACTTGAATGATTTAAACCTTGAAACAGGCTTAAATGAAGCTCATATAACAAAAGTAGAAGTTAAAGAAAAAAAAGAAGTAAGCCCTTCTCTCTTTTCTTTGAGTGAGTTACAAAAAGTAGCTAATAAACTCTATAAAAAAAGTCCTAAAGAAACATTGTCAGCAGTACAACAACTTTATGATTCAAAATATTTAACTTATCCAAGAACATCTAGCCCTTTTATTACTGATAACGAATTTTCTTATTTAAAAGCCCATTTAAACATTTACAAAGAGTTTTTAGATATTAGTATGGAAACACCTAATACAGTTGCTAGAAAGCAATATGTAAACAATGACGAGGTTTTAGAACATCATGCTATTGTATTAACTAAAAGAGTACCTACAGAACAAGTATTTAATTCTTTTTCAACTTTTGAACAACAAATTTATAATTTAGTTGCATTAAGAACTGTATCTATGTTTTTACCTGATTATGTTTATCAAGAAACAATTATTCAAAGCAATATTAAAAACCTATTGTTTGAAAGTAAAGGTACTACACCAATAAAACAAGGGTGGAAAGAATTTAATAAAACTAAAGGAGCTGAAAAACTATTACCTAAATTATCTGAAGGAGAAATTTTAAATAGCCAACTTAAAATAGATGAAAAAGAAACCACCCCACCAAGTTATTTTACTGAAGGAACATTATTATCATCAATGAAAACGTTAGGAAAAGACTTAGAAACAAAAGAAGAACGTGCGATCATGAAAGATGTTCAAGGTTTAGGAACTGAAGCTACTAGAGGAGATATTATTGAAACTTTGAAAAAAAGCAAATTAATTATTATTGATAAAAATAAAGTATTAGTAACAGAAAAAGGAAAATTGTTATGCCAAGCGGTAGAACCTGAAAAATTGTTAAGTAGTCCTGAAATGACTTCCAAGTGGGAATTATATTTAAAAAAAATTGGAGAAGGCAACGGAGAACAACAAATTTTCATCAATAATATTAAGAAATTCATTATCCATTTGCTAGAAGTAACACCAAATAACATTAAAAACATTGATTTTAAAGGCTATGAAAATGCAAAAGAATTAGAATTAAAAAAATCAGTTGTAGGAACTTGTCCTAAATGTAAAAATGATATGATTGATAGAAAGAAATTTTACGGTTGTTCTAACTATCCTGAATGTAAGTTTATTGTACCTGATAAATTTAGAGGGAAGAAAATTTCAAAAACACAAATCAACAAGTTACTAAATGGCGAAGAAATAACAGTTAAATCAATCAAAAAGAAAGATTCAAAAAGTGATACTTATAACGCAAAAATTGCGTTACAAGATGACGGATATTATAAAATGGTATCTTTTGTTAAGTGATAATCGGTACTCAAATTATTAGTCGATCTCCAGGGAAAATAGAGGTCATTGAGTACCAAGAAAGAAGGCGGTAATTTGCTAATAGCAACTTTAATTATGTTAATGAATATTACAAATACAATTTATATACTACATAAATTGTTAGTTAAAAAACGAGGTTTAACTATGAAAGAAACTTATATGTGTATCATTGTTCTATGGATAACTATTTTAACTTCAGTATTAAATTAAACAAAAAGATAGTCGCAGCACTTCTAACGAAGTGTCGCAACTATCTTTTTTTATTACATTTATAAACAACTAATGTAAAACACCAACGTAAAAAGCAAATGTAAATTACAACGGTTGTTCTTTGGTATACCAAGTGTCAACCATTGGTAAACACAGGTAAGGTTAGGTCAGGAAAGTTAAGGTCAGATTAGGTAATAAAAACAAGTGCCACCAAAGAATAAAAGGCTTGTTCCGTTGCGGTACAGTAGCCCTTACTCCAAAACCAATCCTTTTAACGTATGCTTGAAAAATACAAGGAAATAAGCTTTCCTGACGTTCCTTACAGGGCTTATTTGAAAAATAGGTTCGTTCCTCACTGATCTATTTTTCGACCTTGATTTATTCACTGTTGAAACAGTCGCATACTAGGATTACAAAGACCATACAATCCTAACTGCATACAGAAGGCATTTAGGATTGAAAAGCGGTAGAAATGTTCCATTTCTTGATTGAAAAAAATTTTTTGGTTTTGAGCTACATTTTTACCAGTTCCCAACGCTCGCTAACTGCGAAAGGCAATTTGAAGCTTCTAGCTACGCTAGTTCAAATTGTTTCTCGTAAGTCGCTTCAAATCTATTCAAGGGCAAGACAAGTAGCTACGCTACCCTTGAACAGATTTTGTGTGAATGGTAAAAGCTACGCAACAAAACGCAAAAAATTCAGCCTTTCGACTACTTATGTGTAGCTCATAACCAAGAAATTTTTGCTTAAAAAACTAAAAAGGTGGAACTTATCATGAAATACAAATCACTTATTAAAAAGCTTGTAAGACACAATCATATTGAACTAGCAAAGACAATATTTTCAATCATTAATAAAAATCCTAATAATTTTGATGTTGGTAATATTCAATACCTAATCTTTTTAGAATATGAAAAAACTAGTGATTCAGCACTTCATTTTTTTAATCGTCAAATAGAACAAGAAAGACTTATTTATAAATAACTAAAAACGGTACTCAAAAAAATTCCTGAAGAAAAGAAACGTTTGATTTTTTGAGTACCAAAAAAGAAAGAGGGAATTAAATTGAATTTGTATATTGAAAAAGATTTTCAGACAATAAAAAAATCAATGATTGAAAATAATAAAAAACCAATTAATTTTAACGAAAAGGATTATGACTGTATTGTTCAAGCGAAAAAAACAGGCAATTGGCAAGAAGTCTACAAATTAGATTTTTATAAAAATCATGGTGGAGAATATTGTTTTTTATTACAACACCTTGAATATCATAAAATTAGACTTCTTTTTATCAAAGAAAACGATAATATAGCAGTTTATAACAAAGATAGAATATTTAATACGGATTATCTAAAAATAGCTACAATCAACAAAAACAAACAAATATTCTTTCATACACTAACAATCTATCCTGAAGAAAAAAGAGAAATAAATAAATACATTAAAAGTATATAAATCAAGAACAAATGTAATACACAAATGTAAACTACACTTGTGTATTACATTTGCCAAAAAGGAGTTTTTGCATTGGAGAAAGACGAACAAATTTTATTAGAATCTTTTTTGTTTGTTCTTAAAGAATCTGAAGAAGAAACAAATAAAGAAATTAGATACAAGATACTTATGAGAGCGTGTATCATGGCTACTTTATACCAAAAAATAAATATAACTAACGCTTTTAAAAATAGAATTATGAATGAATATCATAAAGCGTGGGATTGTTTTATTGCAGATTATGAAAAAATAAAAGAAACAAATGTAATTAACATTGGTTAGTTACATTTGTAAAGGAGAATTTAACCATGTTTGGAAACCCATTTAATTACAAGAGTATGAAACCAAGTAAAATTAAAATAGAATCAGAGAAAGAACAAACTGAATATTTATATCAAATGAACGATATGCTACAACAAGCTAATAATTATCTAAGTCAATTTTCTATAAACAGACACTTAGAAACAACTTTAATAGATATTGACCTAAAAAAAACATCATTTAAAGAGTGGTTTGAAAAAGAAAATTTACTTGTTAAAGAAAACAATTTAAGGGCTTTGTATCGTGACAAAGTAACAAGTAAAGATTATCTAGCTTTCATATCGACATTAACAGATAAAGAGGTAACTAATCCTAGTGATTGTGTAGAAATACTAGCATTTATTTTTTTCTATGAACATGACCGATATTTCAATGAAAAATATTCAGAAACATTTAAAGAAGTAGGTTTTAGTAATGATTTCATGTGTAAACAAGAAGAATATACAATCAGCAAAACAATAAATAAAAGTAAAAATTTAGAAATGCCGTTAGGAGATCAAACTAAATTAAGTGATTTTATTAATATCATCAGAGTGTTAAATGCAAAAACTTTTATTAATAAAAACATTGATTCATTAAACAAATTTGAATATGAAATTTACAACATAGGCGAATTTATTTATAGAAGTTTTGGAGTAGGGCAGTGATAAAAAAGGTAGTCGCAGCACTTCTAACGAAGTGTCGCAACTATCTTTTTTTATATCACTACACTTGTAAAACACCAATGTATAAAACGAATGTAAAAACCAAATGACAAACACCAATAAAAAATCAAATGCCACCAAAGAATAAAAGGCTTGTTCCGTTGCGGTACAGTAGCCCTTACTCCAAAACCAATCCTTTTAACGTATGCTTGAAAAATACAAGGAAATAAGCTTTCCTGACGTTCCTTACAGGGCTTATTTGAAAAATAGGTTCGTTCCTCACTGATCTATTTTTCGACCTTGATTTATTCACTGTTGAAACAGTCGCATACTAGGATTACAAAGACCATACAATCCTAACTGCATACAGAAGGCATTTAGGATTGAAAAGCGGTAGAAATGTTCCATTTCTTGATTGAAAAAAATTTTTTGGTTTTGAGCTACATTTTTACCAGTTCCCAACGCTCGCTAACTGCGAAAGGCAATTTGAAGCTTCTAGCTACGCTAGTTCAAATTGTTTCTCGTAAGTCGCTTCAAATCTATTCAAGGGCAAGACAAGTAGCTACGCTACCCTTGAACAGATTTTGTGTGAATGGTAAAAGCTACGCAACAAAACGCAAAAAATTCAGCCTTTCGACTACTTATGTGTAGCTCATAACCAAGAAATTTTTGCTTAAAAAAACTAAAAAGGTGGTTCTTATCATGGTAAAGAAGAAAGAATTTAATATAACTAGAGTTGACGAGTACAACGGAATGTATAAATGTGAAGGACACAAAGATAAAATTTTTTTAAATTTTGACAGATATAATATTGAAAAATGTTCAGCTCTATCAACTAAAGAATATGCAGTAATGGTAGATTTTGACGAAAGAGAGATTACAGGGGATTGTATCGCTTATGGCAGTTGGGACGATATAGAATTAAAAGAATGTTGCGAACTTCTTTTACAAGTCTATGAAGAAGATGAAATGAAAAGAGATTTTAAAGATATTTTAGCAGAAAGTTTATGGCAATTATTAGCAGATGTTTCTTTTGATTTTATGGAAAGAGATTTTAAAGATACTTTAGCCGAAGATTTTTTCTTCTTTGAGGAAGGCACAGAAAGAAGTGAGTTGTGGGATTGGTTTAATGATATGCACTCTAAAAGCGTGGACTATCTGATAAAGAAATATAAAAAGTAAGGAGTTGAAATTCTAAAATGGAAACCATATCTCTATTTGACGTATCAGAATTTGAAAAACCAAAAAAAGTAAAATTGGATAATTCTTTAACTTTTTATCCTGAAATATTTCTTAATAAATATGCTTTAAAAAAGAATGATTATATAGAATTTTATTTTTGTAATGAAAAAGATTTAATTGTTGGAACATTAGAATTACTAGGTATTCAATATAAAAAATCAAAGATTGATTTTTATATTTTAATGGTTAAATCAAGTGACGGTTCAACTCATAGTTACGGTTGTCCTGAAAAAGATATTAAAATCATAAAACACATTTCAAATTAAAAAGGAGAGAAAATAAATGGAAAGTATTATCAGTTATAAAGAACGTGGAACGTGGGGAGATAGTAATTATAGAGGTAATTGTAGCGGTTATGTAATTAAAGATTTGATAGAAAATTTCTATCCAAAAGACAAACCTAAAAAATTTATAGAAGTCTTTAGTGGTGGTGGCACAGGGAAAGATGTATGTAAAGAATTGGGTATCTCTAATTCTTTACATTTAGACCTTAATAACGGTTGGAACGCTTTAATTGATGAAATACCTTCAGGAAGTGATTTCACGTTCTCACACCCTCCATATTGGGATATAGTGCGTTATGAATGGCAGAGAAAAGAATATCATGCAGACGATTTATCAAATGTAATGGACTATCAAGATTTTATTACAAAATTAGATAAAGTAAATGAAAAAATTTATCATAATCTATTGAATGGTGGTAGACACGCAATTTTAGTAGGAGATATTAGAAAAAAAGGAAAATACTATTCAATCATTAAAGATATGAGTTGGTTTGGAGATATTGAAAGCCATATTATAAAAGAACAATTTAATACTGTTAGTTCAAGAAAAACATACGCTAATAGTAATTTCATTCCTATAGCTCATGAACATTTATTAATCTTTAAAAAAAATAGTATATGGCAAGTACCTATTAAATTCACTAAAGATTTTATTAAATCAATAAAAGAAATGATTAATGTTACATGGAAAAATCTTATTCAAGCCACAATAGAACATTTAGGAAATGCTGACATTGATAGTATTTATGAAATTCTAAAGAATAGTAAAAAAGCAGAAAATAATAATAATGTTAGAGCAAAAATCAGACAAACTTTAAATACCAATGATTGTTTTATAAAAAAAAGTGACGTATGGCAACTAAACTTTTGATGTAATAAAAGGTAATAGCAGCACTTCTAACGAAGTGTCGCTATTACCTTTTACATTTGTAAAATACACTTGATAAAGACATTGGTTAAATACAAACGGTAAAAACGGTACTCAAATTATTAGTCGATTGCCAGGGAAAATAGAGGTTATTGAGTACCGAAAAAATCAAATGCCACCAAAGAACAAAAGGCTTGTTCCGTTGCGGTACAGTAGCCCTTACTCCAAAACCAATCCTTTTAACGTATGCTTGAAAAATACAAGGAAATAAGCTTTCCTGACGTTCCTTACAGGGCTTATTTGAAAAATAGGTTCGTTCCTCACTGATCTATTTTTCGACCTTGATTTATTCACTGTTGAAACAGTCGCATACTAGGATTACAAAGACCATACAATCCTAACTGCATACAGAAGGCATTTAGGATTGAAAAGCGGTAGAAATGTTCCATTTCTTGATTGAAAAAAAATTTTTTGGTTTTGAGCTACATTTTTACCAGTTCCCAACGCTCGCTAACTGCGAAAGGCAATTTGAAGCTTCTAGCTACGCTAGTTCAAATTGTTTCTCGTAAGTCGCTTCAAATCTATTCAAGGGCAAGACAAGTAGCTACGCTACCCTTGAACAGATTTTGTGTGAATGGTAAAAGCTACGCAACAAAACGCAAAAAATTCAGCCTTTCGACTACTTATGTGTAGCTCATAACCAAGAAATTTTTGCTTAAAAAACTAAAAAGGTGGTTCTTATCATGAAATACATTAAAAACGTATCAACATTAGAAGAATTAAAACAAAAATACAAAAAGCTTGCTATGAAAATGCACCCTGATAGGGGCGGTGATGAAGAAGAAATGAAAGTTTTAAATAATGAGTATGATGAACTCTTTAAGAAATTAAAAAATACACACAAAAATAAAGACGGAGAATTTTACACTAAAGAAACGGAAGAAACTGCGGAAGAATGGAGAGATATTTTAGAAAAATTATTTTCCTTAAATATGGTTGATGTTGAAATCGAGGTTATAGGTTCGTTTTTATGGCTAAGTGGTAATACTCAACCTTATAAAGAACATTTAAAAGAATTAAAAATGAAATGGAGTCCTAAAAAGAAAATGTGGTATTTATCTCCAAAAGGTTACAAAAGATACGGAAAGAAAAATTTTGAAATGGAAGAAATCAGAGGTATGTATGGTAGCCAAAAAGTAAAAAACAATCAAAAGAAAAAGATAGAAATAGCTTAAAAATAATATCAAGTGTAAAACACATACGGGTTTTACACTTGATAAACACAAAGGGGTTTTATAAATGGAAAAAGCAATCAAAAGAAAGATAGAAAAAAAACACTTACAAATATCACAACTTTTAATAGCTAATGATACTGAAGAAATAAAAAAATTATATGGTAGTAAAGAGAAAGCGGAAAAAGAGTTAAAAGAGTTAGAATATCAATTAAATTATGGAATAAGCTAAAAAAGGGGGCTATGAAATGAATGTTAGAACTATTATAAAAAAAATATTAAAAGAAAGGAATTTAGATTTAGCGAAAAAAATTTATAGAATAATTAAAAATGATCCAGTAGATTTTAACTATTCAGAAATTGAAAACATTATTTATAATGAATTTGATAAAACTAACAACATTAATTACTATTATCTATATCAAGATGTTACAAAAAATGGAATCTTAACAAATAAAATATAAAAGGGGAAATAAAAAATGAAATTACATGAATTAATGGCAACTACTGAATCATACGACGGAGAACTAATTTTAAATGGTTACAATTTTTGGGCAGAGTGCAGTTTTTGCTTTAATCAAACTAAAGTTAGTGAATCAGCATTAAAAGAATATAACGGCGTTTTAAACGCTGAATACATTGGAAGAAATAAAGACGGCGACATTATTTTAGAAAACAAAGAGCTAGACGATGAAGAAACCGAAGAACAAGGATTGAAATTTTTATTTGCTCATAGCGGTTATATATCAGATGTTAAATATCAAGAGTATTTTCCGCCATTTGAGAAAGCATGAGATAAAAAAGGTAGTCGCAGCACTTCTAACGAAGTGTCGCAACTATCTTTTTTTATATCACTACACTTGTAAAACACCAATGTATAAAACGAATGTAAAAACCAAGTGACAAACACCAATAAAAAATCAAATGCCACCAAAGAATAAAAGGCTTGTTCCG
>JAEMTY010000143.1:0-46000 GCA_020423425.1 Chrysopa pallens
GATCTCAATAATTGATGTATATTTTCCTTTGATCCACTGCTGTTTCACTACCGTCGAGTTTAAGAGCAGATGCTAAAGCTGAACTTTGTTGAACGATTGCTTGCTTAATCTCTAAAATTTGGTAGTTCGTTCGTTGATATTTTCCAATGACAATAATACGATTTTGAAATTGAATGTCCTGTCCGTCCATTCGATGAAATAAATAATATTCCATTATTGAAAATAATTTGTCCATTTATTAAGGATCTTCTTCTATTTTAGCAAATAGTAATTATTCTTCCAAATAATTCTTTTAAATTCCATTTCGTAGATTTCGTATAATTTCATTTTTCTTTTTAAGTATTTGAAGGTCAAATGAAAATAAATTTTGGTGCAATTTTCACAATGATTTAATCTGAGTAATAACGAATGTAAAAACATAAATATTCTGATTATAATAATTAATAATTTAAATTATTAATTGAAAATTTGTAAAAATTTATTCTACAAATTTCAATTTGTTCTCTTTGAAATCTTATTCTGATTTTAAACCACAATTAATAACAAATTTTAACATATGTAAAGTGACATTTTAATTTTCATAGTCAGTTTACAATATTCGAATTATATAAAAACAATTTTGAGCTAAATGATTTATAATGATTATTGGCCAATTAAGCATTATAATTCTGACCACTCACAACTGAACAATAAAACGAATTTTGTTTTAACTTAACCGTTATCAAAAAGACTTTACTTGTGTTCTAAAATTCGTAAAAATCGTTACGTCCGAAACCTATATATTTTCAGAGAAAATAAATATTAAATTTATTGAATAAATTTTTTTTTAAAACTTCCAAATAATAAAAATTTTTAATTTTTAATTAATAAAGTACAAAACATTACGATTTTAAAACGTTAACATTCAAATAAATATCAATGGATTTGCAGCAAAAACGAATTTTCATTTAAACGAGGAATACTCTTTAGTTGATTTAGATTTAACATTATTATTTAATTATCTCAATAATTGATGTATATTTTCCTTTGATCCACTGCTGATTGTGAAAATACTCTTTAGTTGATTTAGATTTAACAATATTATTTAATGATCTCAATAATTGATGTATATTTTCCTTTGATCCACTGCTGATTGTGAAAATGATGAAACAAAGTGGTGTCTTGAGATTGATCTGGTCGGTCCATCATCATATTGTGATTTGATGTCAGGTCCTTTGGAATGATATCTCGAATTCAAGATCGAGTTATTATATATCGGTTGATTCAGTCCTGGTTACGAAACTTGTCTTCATTCTCTGAATACGGTATATTTAGAGTGGAAATTAGGCATTATCTCTGGAGCTTTGTTAACCAATAATGCTACTAGGAACGGAACGTCTTAGTGAATGAGAGTCGCAAGACCAATATTAAATAAGGGCTCGGGAACCCGGGTTCGCCAATTCCCGTGTGCCAATAAATAGCACCCCTGAGTATAATAAAAAAACAAACAAAAACATAAAATCTTAAAAATGAAATATATTCTCTTAATTAGAACAAAAAAAATAATACTTTTATAACAATATCAAAATATTTAAAAACACAAATTTTACTCTACTCTTCGCATCTACTGTCTCTTCCTGTTTCACTACCGTCGAGTTTAAGAGCAGATGCTAAAGCTGAACTTTGTTGAACGATTGCTTGCTTAATCTCTAAAATTTGGTAGTTCGTTCGTTGATATTTTCCAATTACAATAATACGATTTTGAAAGTGAATGTCCTGTCCGTCCATTCGATGAAATAAATAATATTCCATTATTGAAAATAATTTGTCCATTTATTAAGGATCTTCTTCTATTTTAGCAAATAGTAATTATTCTTCCAAATAATTCTTTTAAATTCCATTTCGTAGATTTCGTATAATTTCATTTTTCTTTTTAAGTATTTGAAGGTCAAATGAAAATAAATTTTGGTGCAATTTTCACAATGATTTAATCTGAGTAATAACGAATGTAAAAACATAAATATTTTGATTATAATAATTAATAATTTAAATTATTAATTGAAAATTTGTAAAAATTTATTCTACAAATTTCAATTTGTTCTCTTTGAAATCTTATTATGATTTTAAACCACAATTAATAACAAATTTTAACATATGTAAAGTGACATTTTAATTTTCATAGTCAGTTTACAATATTCGAATTATATAAAAACAATTTTGAGCTAAATGATTTATAATGATTAAAGCTTTTCCTAAATTTTCCCGCTGTAAATTAGTTTCCAAGGAAAATAGAAAAATATTTGTGATACTTATGTGAAAAACATTGACTCTTGAAAATGAAACATCAGTAATTTGACATTATTGGTATCCAATTTTTACGGTATCAATAGTCATACCGACCTACCCCTTCGTGATCCTATCTTATTAAAAAATCTTCCAGTAAATATAGTTTGAAGATTAGATTACTTCCTAATCCAAAATAACATCTACTTTCAGAAAAAATTTAACAAGAACGGTTCAATGACTTTACTCAAACATAAAAATTAGATACACTCTAATGTATAAAAGCTGATGATTAAAACAAAAACAAGCCTTCAAATATTTTTCATAAAAGCATTCAAATTATTAACAATTTCTATGGAACTAACTTTTTTGAGATAATTTTGGCCAATTTATAAGCATTATAATTCTGACCACTCACAACTGAACAATAAAACGAATTTTGTTTTAACTTAACCGTTATCAAAAAGACTTTACTTGTGTTCTAAAATTCGTAAAAATCGTTACGTCCGAAACCTATATATTTTCAGAGAAAATAAATATTAAATTTATTGAATAAATTTTTTTTTAAAACTTCCAAATAATAAAAATTTTTAATTTTTAATTAATAAAGTACAAAACATTACGATTTTAAAACGTTAACATTCAAATAAATATCAATGGATTTGCAGCAAAAACGAATTTTCATTTAAACGAGGAATACTCTTTAGTTGATTTAGATTTAACATTATTATTTAATTATCTCAATAATTGATGTATATTTTCCTTTGATCCACTGCTGATTGTGAAAATACTCTTTAGTTGATTTAGATTTAACAATATTATTTAATGATCTCAATAATTGATGTATATTTTCCTTTGATCCACTGCTGATTGTGAAAATACTCTTTAGTTGATTTAGATTTAACAATATTATTTAATGATCTCAATAATTGATGTATATTTTCCTTTGATCCACTGCTGATTGTGAAAATGATGAAACAAAGTGGTGTCTTGAGATTGATCTGGTCGGTCCATCATCATATTGTGATTTGATGTCAGGTCCTTTGGAATGATATCTCGAATTCAAGATCGAGTTATTATATATCGGTTGATTCAGTCCTGGTTACGAAACTTGTCTTCATTCTCTGAATACGGTATATTTAGAGTGGAAATTAGGCATTATCTCTGGAGCTTTGTTAGCCAATAATGCTACTAGGAACGGAACGTCTTAGTGAATGAGAGTCGCAAGACCAATATTAAATAAGGGCTCGGGAACCCGGGTTCGCCAATTCCCGTGTGCCAATAAATAGCACCCCTGAGTATAATAAAAAAACAAACAAAAACATAAAATCTTAAAAATGAAATATATTCTCTTAATTAGAACAAAAAAAATAATACTTTTATAACAATATCAAAATATTTAAAAACACAAATTTTACTCTACTCTTCGCATCTACTGTCTCTTCCTGTTTCACTACCGTCGAGTTTAAGAGCAGATGCTAAAGCTGAACTTTGTTGAACGATTGCTTGCTTAATCTCTAAAATTTGGTAGTTCGTTCGTTGATATTTTCCAATTACAATAATACGATTTTGAAAGTGAATGTCCTGTCCGTCCATTCGATGAAATAAATAATATTCCATTATTGAAAATAATTTGTCCATTTATTAAGGATCTTCTTCTATTTTAGCAAATAGTAATTATTCTTTCCAAATAATTCTTTTAAATTCCATTTCGTAGATTTCGTATAATTTCATTTTTCTTTTTAAGTATTTGAAGGTCAAATGAAAATAAATTTTGGTGCAATTTTCACAATGATTTAATCTGAGTAATAACGAATGTAAAAACATAAATATTTTGATTATAATAATTAATAATTTAAATTATTAATTGAAAATTTGTAAAAATTTATTCTACAAATTTCAATTTGTTCTCTTTGAAATCTTATTATGATTTTAAACCACAATTAATAACAAATTTTAACATATGTAAAGTGACATTTTAATTTTCATAGTCAGTTTACAATATTCGAATTATATAAAAACAATTTTGAGCTAAATGATTTATAATGATTAAAGCTTTTCCTAAATTTTCCCGCTGTAAATTAGTTTCCAAGGAAAATAGAAAAATATTTGTGATACTTATGTGAAAAACATTGACTCTTGAAAATGAAACATCAGTAATTTGACATTATTGGTATCCAATTTTTACGGTATCAATAGTCATACCGACCTACCCCTTCGTGATCCTATCTTATTAAAAAATCTTCCAGTAAATATAGTTTGAAGATTAGATTACTTCCTAATCCAAAATAACATCTACTTTCAGAAAAAATTTAACAAGAACGGTTCAATGACTTTACTCAAACATAAAAATTAGATACACTCTAATGTATAAAAGCTGATGATTAAAACAAAAACAAGCCTTCAAATATTTTTCATAAAAGCATTCAAATTATTAACAATTTCTATGGAACTAACTTTTTTGAGATAATTTTGGCCAATTTATAAGCATTATAATTCTGACCACTCACAACTGAACAATAAAACGAATTTTGTTTTAACTTAACCGTTATCAAAAAGACTTTACTTGTGTTCTAAAATTCGTAAAAATCGTTACGTCCGAAACCTATATATTTTCAGAGAAAATAAATATTAAATTTATTGAATAAATTTTTTTTTAAAACTTCCAAATAATAAAAATTTTTAATTTTTAATTAATAAAGTACAAAACATTACGATTTTAAAACGTTAACATTCAAATAAATATCAATGGATTTGCAGCAAAAACGAATTTTCATTTAAACGAGGAATACTCTTT
This sequence comes from Chrysopa pallens, assembly GCA_020423425.1. Classification (NCBI taxonomy): domain Eukaryota; kingdom Metazoa; phylum Arthropoda; class Insecta; order Neuroptera; family Chrysopidae; genus Chrysopa; species Chrysopa pallens. Next base: position 5,060 of record JAEMTY010000143.1, read on the forward strand.
AGTTGATTTAGATTTAACATTATTATTTAATTATCTCAATAATTGATGTATATTTTCCTTTGATCCACTGCTGATTGTGAAAATACTCTTTAGTTGATTTAGATTTAACAATATTATTTAATGATCTCAATAATTGATGTATATTTTCCTTTGATCCACTGCTGATTGTGAAAATGATGAAACAAAGTGGTGTCTTGAGAGTGATCTGGTCGGTCCATCATCATATTGTGATTTGATGTCAGGTCCTTTGGAATGATATCTCGAATTCAAGATCGAGTTATTATATATCGGTTGATTCAGTCCTGGTTACGAAACTTGTCTTCATTCTCTGAATACGGTATATTTAGAGTGGAAATTAGGCATTATCTCTGGAGCTTTGTTAGCCAATAATGCTACTAGTAACGGAACGTCTTAGTGAATGAAAGTCGCAAGACCAATATTAAATAAGGGCTCGGGAACCCGGGTTCGCCAATTCCCGTGTGCCAATAAATAGCACCCCTGAGTATAATAAAAAAACAAACAAAAACATAAAATCTTAAAAATGAAATATATTCTCTTAATTAGAACAAAAAAAATAATACTTTTATAACAATATCAAAATATTTAAAAACACAAATTTTACTCTACTCTTCGCATCTACTGTCTCTTCCTGTTTCACTACCGTCGAGTTTAAGAGCAGATGCTAAAGCTGAACTTTGTTGAACGATTGCTTGCTTAATCTCTAAAATTTGGTAGTTCGTTCGTTGATATTTTCCAATTACAATAATACGATTTTGAAAGTGAATGTCCTGTCCGTCCATTCGATGAAATAAATAATATTCCATTATTGAAAATAATTTGTCCATTTATTAAGGATCTTCTTCTATTTTAGCAAATAGTAATTATTCTTTCAAATAATTCTTTTAAATTCCATTTCGTAGATTTCGTATAATTTCATTTTTCTTTTTAAGTATTTGAAGGTCAAATGAAAATAAATTTTGGTGCAATTTTCACAATGATTTAATCTGAGTAATAACGAATGTAAAAACATAAATATTTTGATTATAATAATTAATAATTTAAATTATTAATTGAAAATTTGTAAAAATTTATTCTACAAATTTCAATTTGTTCTCTTTGAAATCTTATTATGATTTTAAACCACAATTAATAACAAATTTTAACATATGTAAAGTGACATTTTAATTTTCATAGTCAGTTTACAATATTCGAATTATATAAAAACAATTTTGAGCTAAATGATTTATAATGATTAAAGCTTTTCCTAAATTTTCCCGCTGTAAATTAGTTTCCAAGGAAAATAGAAAAATATTTGTGATACTTATGTGAAAAACATTGACTCTTGAAAATGAAACATCAGTAATTTGACATTATTGGTATCCAATTTTTACGGTATCAATAGTCATACCGACCTACCCCTTCGTGATCCTATCTTATTAAAAAATCTTCCAGTAAATATAGTTTGAAGATTAGATTACTTCCTAATCCAAAATAACATCTACTTTCAGAAAAAATTTAACAAGAACGGTTCAATGACTTTACTCAAACATAAAAATTAGATACACTCTAATGTATAAAAGCTGATGATTAAAACAAAAACAAGCCTTCAAATATTTTTCATAAAAGCATTCAAATTATTAACAATTTCTATGGAACTAACTTTTTTGAGATAATTTTGGCCAATTTATAAGCATTATAATTCTGACCACTCACAACTGAACAATAAAACGAATTTTGTTTTAACTTAACCGTTATCAAAAAGACTTTACTTGTGTTCTAAAATTCGTAAAAATCGTTACGTCCGAAACCTATATATTTTCAGAGAAAATAAATATTAAATTTATTGAATAAATTTTTTTTTAAAACTTCCAAATAATAAAAATTTTTAATTTTTAATTAATAAAGTACAAAACATTACGATTTTAAAACGTTAACATTCAAATAAATATCAATGGATTTGCAGCAAAAACGAATTTTCATTTAAACGAGGAATACTCTTTAGTTGATTTAGATTTAACATTATTATTTAATTATCTCAATAATTGATGTATATTTTCCTTTGATCCACTGCTGATTGTGAAAATACTCTTTAGTTGATTTAGATTTAACAATATTATTTAATGATCTCAATAATTGATGTATATTTTCCTTTGATCCACTGCTGATTGTGAAAATGATGAAACAAAGTGGTGTCTTGAGAGTGATCTGGTCGGTCCATCATCATATTGTGATTTGATGTCAGGTCCTTTGGAATGATATCTCGAATTCAAGATCGAGTTATTATATATCGGTTGATTCAGTCCTGGTTACGAAACTTGTCTTCATTCTCTGAATACGGTATATTTAGAGTGGAAATTAGGCATTATCTCTGGAGCTTTGTTAGCCAATAATGCTACTAGTAACGGAACGTCTTAGTGAATGAAAGTCGCAAGACCAATATTAAATAAGGGCTCGGGAACCCGGGTTCGCCAATTCCCGTGTGCCAATAAATAGCACCCCTGAGTATAATAAAAAAACAAACAAAAACATAAAATCTTAAAAATGAAATATATTCTCTTAATTAGAACAAAAAAAATAATACTTTTATAACAATATCAAAATATTTAAAAACACAAATTTTACTCTACTCTTCGCATCTACTGTCTCTTCCTGTTTCACTACCGTCGAGTTTAAGAGCAGATGCTAAAGCTGAACTTTGTTGAACGATTGCTTGCTTAATCTCTAAAATTTGGTAGTTCGTTCGTTGATATTTTCCAATTACAATAATACGATTTTGAAAGTGAATGTCCTGTCCGTCCATTCGATGAAATAAATAATATTCCATTATTGAAAATAATTTGTCCATTTATTAAGGATCTTCTTCTATTTTAGCAAATAGTAATTATTCTTTCAAATAATTCTTTTAAATTCCATTTCGTAGATTTCGTATAATTTCATTTTTCTTTTTAAGTATTTGAAGGTCAAATGAAAATAAATTTTGGTGCAATTTTCACAATGATTTAATCTGAGTAATAACGAATGTAAAAACATAAATATTTTGATTATAATAATTAATAATTTAAATTATTAATTGAAAATTTGTAAAAATTTATTCTACAAATTTCAATTTGTTCTCTTTGAAATCTTATTATGATTTTAAACCACAATTAATAACAAATTTTAACATATGTAAAGTGACATTTTAATTTTCATAGTCAGTTTACAATATTCGAATTATATAAAAACAATTTTGAGCTAAATGATTTATAATGATTAAAGCTTTTCCTAAATTTTCCCGCTGTAAATTAGTTTCCAAGGAAAATAGAAAAATATTTGTGATACTTATGTGAAAAACATTGACTCTTGAAAATGAAACATCAGTAATTTGACATTATTGGTATCCAATTTTTACGGTATCAATAGTCATACCGACCTACCCCTTCGTGATCCTATCTTATTAAAAAATCTTCCAGTAAATATAGTTTGAAGATTAGATTACTTCCTAATCCAAAATAACATCTACTTTCAGAAAAAATTTAACAAGAACGGTTCAATGACTTTACTCAAACATAAAAATTAGATACACTCTAATGTATAAAAGCTGATGATTAAAACAAAAACAAGCCTTCAAATATTTTTCATAAAAGCATTCAAATTATTAACAATTTCTATGGAACTAACTTTTTTGAGATAATTTTGGCCAATTTATAAGCATTATAATTCTGACCACTCACAACTGAACAATAAAACGAATTTTGTTTTAACTTAACCGTTATCAAAAAGACTTTACTTGTGTTCTAAAATTCGTAAAAATCGTTACGTCCGAAACCTATATATTTTCAGAGAAAATAAATATTAAATTTATTGAATAAATTTTTTTTTAAAACTTCCAAATAATAAAAATTTTTAATTTTTAATTAATAAAGTACAAAACATTACGATTTTAAAACGTTAACATTCAAATAAATATCAATGGATTTGCAGCAAAAACGAATTTTCATTTAAACGAGGAATACTCTTTAGTTGATTTAGATTTAACATTATTATTTAATTATCTCAATAATTGATGTATATTTTCCTTTGATCCACTGCTGATTGTGAAAATACTCTTTAGTTGATTTAGATTTAACAATATTATTTAATGATCTCAATAATTGATGTATATTTTCCTTTGATCCACTGCTGATTGTGAAAATGATGAAACAAAGTGGTGTCTTGAGAGTGATCTGGTCGGTCCATCATCATATTGTGATTTGATGTCAGGTCCTTTGGAATGATATCTCGAATTCAAGATCGAGTTATTATATATCGGTTGATTCAGTCCTGGTTACGAAACTTGTCTTCATTCTCTGAATACGGTATATTTAGAGTGGAAATTAGGCATTATCTCTGGAGCTTTGTTAGCCAATAATGCTACTAGTAACGGAACGTCTTAGTGAATGAAAGTCGCAAGACCAATATTAAATAAGGGCTCGGGAACCCGGGTTCGCCAATTCCCGTGTGCCAATAAATAGCACCCCTGAGTATAATAAAAAAACAAACAAAAACATAAAATCTTAAAAATGAAATATATTCTCTTAATTAGAACAAAAAAAATAATACTTTTATAACAATATCAAAATATTTAAAAACACAAATTTTACTCTACTCTTCGCATCTACTGTCTCTTCCTGTTTCACTACCGTCGAGTTTAAGAGCAGATGCTAAAGCTGAACTTTGTTGAACGATTGCTTGCTTAATCTCTAAAATTTGGTAGTTCGTTCGTTGATATTTTCCAATTACAATAATACGATTTTGAAAGTGAATGTCCTGTCCGTCCATTCGATGAAATAAATAATATTCCATTATTGAAAATAATTTGTCCATTTATTAAGGATCTTCTTCTATTTTAGCAAATAGTAATTATTCTTCCAAATAATTCTTTTAAATTCCATTTCGTAGATTTCGTATAATTTCATTTTTCTTTTTAAGTATTTGAAGGTCAAATGAAAATAAATTTTGGTGCAATTTTCACAATGATTTAATCTGAGTAATAACGAATGTAAAAACATAAATATTTTGATTATAATAATTAATAATTTAAATTATTAATTGAAAATTTGTAAAAATTTATTCTACAAATTTCAATTTGTTCTCTTTGAAATCTTATTCTGATTTTAAACCACAATTAATAACAAATTTTAACATATGTAAAGTGACATTTTAATTTTCATAGTCAGTTTACAATATTCGAATTATATAAAAACAATTTTGAGCTAAATGATTTATAATGATTAAAGCTTTTCCTAAATTTTCCCGCTGTAAATTAGTTTCCAAGGAAAATAGAAAAATATTTGTGATACTTATGTGAAAAACATTGACTCTTGAAAATGAAACATCAGTAATTTGACATTATTGGTATCCAATTTTTACGGTATCAATAGTCATACCGACCTACCCCTTCGTGATCCTATCTTATTAAAAAATCTTCCAGTAAATATAGTTTGAAGATTAGATTACTTCCTAATCCAAAATAACATCTACTTTCAGAAAAAATTTAACAAGAACGGTTCAATGACTTTACTCAAACATAAAAATTAGATACACTCTAATGTATAAAAGCTGATGATTAAAACAAAAACAAGCCTTCAAATATTTTTCATAAAAGCATTCAAATTATTAACAATTTCTATGGAACTAACTTTTTTGAGATAATTTTGGCCAATTTATAAGCATTATAATTCTGACCACTCACAACTGAACAATAAAACGAATTTTGTTTTAACTTAACCGTTATCAAAAAGACTTTACTTGTGTTCTAAAATTCGTAAAAATCGTTACGTCCGAAACCTATATATTTTCAGAGAAAATAAATATTAAATTTATTGAATAAATTTTTTTTTAAAACTTCCAAATAATAAAAATTTTTAATTTTTAATTAATAAAGTACAAAACATTACGATTTTAAAACGTTAACATTCAAATAAATATCAATGGATTTGCAGCAAAAACGAATTTTCATTTAAACGAGGAATACTCTTTAGTTGATTTAGATTTAACATTATTATTTAATTATCTCAATAATTGATGTATATTTTCCTTTGATCCACTGCTGATTGTGAAAATACTCTTTAGTTGATTTAGATTTAACAATATTATTTAATGATCTCAATAATTGATGTATATTTTCCTTTGATCCACTGCTGATTGTGAAAATGATGAAACAAAGTGGTGTCTTGAGAGTGATCTGGTCGGTCCATCATCATATTGTGATTTGATGTCAGGTCCTTTGGAATGATATCTCGAATTCAAGATCGAGTTATTATATATCGGTTGATTCAGTCCTGGTTACGAAACTTGTCTTCATTCTCTGAATACGGTATATTTAGAGTGGAAATTAGGCATTATCTCTGGAGCTTTGTTAGCCAATAATGCTACTAGGAACGGAACGTCTTAGTGAATGAAAGTCGCAAGACCAATATGAAATAAGGGCTCGGGAACCCGGGTTCGCCAATTCCCGTGTGCCAATAAATAGCACCCCTGAGTATAATAAAAAAACAAACAAAAACATAAAATCTTAAAAATGAAATATATTCTCTTAATTAGAACAAAAAAAATAATACTTTTATAACAATATCAAAATATTTAAAAACACAAATTTTACTCTACTCTTCGCATCTACTGTCTCTTCCTGTTTCACTACCGTCGAGTTTAAGAGCAGATGCTAAAGCTGAACTTTGTTGAACGATTGCTTGCTTAATCTCTAAAATTTGGTAGTTCGTTCGTTGATATTTTCCAATTACAATAATACGATTTTGAAAGTGAATGTCCTGTCCGTCCATTCGATGAAATAAATAATATTCCATTATTGAAAATAATTTGTCCATTTATTAAGGATCTTCTTCTATTTTAGCAAATAGTAATTATTCTTCCAAATAATTCTTTTAAATTCCATTTCGTAGATTTCGTATAATTTCATTTTTCTTTTTAAGTATTTGAAGGTCAAATGAAAATAAATTTTGGTGCAATTTTCACAATGATTTAATCTGAGTAATAACGAATGTAAAAACATAAATATTTTGATTATAATAATTAATAATTTAAATTATTAATTGAAAATTTGTAAAAATTTATTCTACAAATTTCAATTTGTTCTCTTTGAAATCTTATTATGATTTTAAACCACAATTAATAACAAATTTTAACATATGTAAAGTGACATTTTAATTTTCATAGTCAGTTTACAATATTCGAATTATATAAAAACAATTTTGAGCTAAATGATTTATAATGATTAAAGCTTTTCCTAAATTTTCCCGCTGTAAATTAGTTTCCAAGGAAAATAGAAAAATATTTGTGATACTTATGTGAAAAACATTGACTCTTGAAAATGAAACATCAGTAATTTGACATTATTGGTATCCAATTTTTACGGTATCAATAGTCATACCGACCTACCCCTTCGTGATCCTATCTTATTAAAAAATCTTCCAGTAAATATAGTTTGAAGATTAGATTACTTCCTAATCCAAAATAACATCTACTTTCAGAAAAAATTTAACAAGAACGGTTCAATGACTTTACTCAAACATAAAAATTAGATACACTCTAATGTATAAAAGCTGATGATTAAAACAAAAACAAGCCTTCAAATATTTTTCATAAAAGCATTCAAATTATTAACAATTTCTATGGAACTAACTTTTTTGAGATAATTTTGGCCAATTTATAAGCATTATAATTCTGACCACTCACAACTGAACAATAAAACGAATTTTGTTTTAACTTAACCGTTATCAAAAAGACTTTACTTGTGTTCTAAAATTCGTAAAAATCGTTACGTCCGAAACCTATATATTTTCAGAGAAAATAAATATTAAATTTATTGAATAAATTTTTTTTTAAAACTTCCAAATAATAAAAATTTTTAATTTTTAATTAATAAAGTACAAAACATTACGATTTTAAAACGTTAACATTCAAATAAATATCAATGGATTTGCAGCAAAAACGAATTTTCATTTAAACGAGGAATACTCTTTAGTTGATTTAGATTTAACATTATTATTTAATTATCTCAATAATTGATGTATATTTTCCTTTGATCCACTGCTGATTGTGAAAATACTCTTTAGTTGATTTAGATTTAACAATATTATTTAATGATCTCAATAATTGATGTATATTTTCCTTTGATCCACTGCTGATTGTGAAAATGATGAAACAAAGTGGTGTCTTGAGAGTGATCTGGTCGGTCCATCATCATATTGTGATTTGATGTCAGGTCCTTTGGAATGATATCTCGAATTCAAGATCGAGTTATTATATATCGGTTGATTCAGTCCTGGTTACGAAACTTGTCTTCATTCTCTGAATACGGTATATTTAGAGTGGAAATTAGGCATTATCTCTGGAGCTTTGTTAGCCAATAATGCTACTAGGAACGGAACGTCTTAGTGAATGAGAGTCGCAAGACCAATATTAAATAAGGGCTCGGGAACCCGGGTTCGCCAATTCCCGTGTGCCAATAAATAGCACCCCTGAGTATAATAAAAAAACAAACAAAAACATAAAATCTTAAAAATGAAATATATTCTCTTAATTAGAACAAAAAAAATAATACTTTTATAACAATATCAAAATATTTAAAAACACAAATTTTACTCTACTCTTCGCATCTACTGTCTCTTCCTGTTTCACTACCGTCGAGTTTAAGAGCAGATGCTAAAGCTGAACTTTGTTGAACGATTGCTTGCTTAATCTCTAAAATTTGGTAGTTCGTTCGTTGATATTTTCCAATTACAATAATACGATTTTGAAAGTGAATGTCCTGTCCGTCCATTCGATGAAATAAATAATATTCCATTATTGAAAATAATTTGTCCATTTATTAAGGATCTTCTTCTATTTTAGCAAATAGTAATTATTCTTCCAAATAATTCTTTTAAATTCCATTTCGTAGATTTCGTATAATTTCATTTTTCTTTTTAAGTATTTGAAGGTCAAATGAAAATAAATTTTGGTGCAATTTTCACAATGATTTAATCTGAGTAATAACGAATGTAAAAACATAAATATTTTGATTATAATAATTAATAATTTAAATTATTAATTGAAAATTTGTAAAAATTTATTCTACAAATTTCAATTTGTTCTCTTTGAAATCTTATTATGATTTTAAACCACAATTAATAACAAATTTTAACATATGTAAAGTGACATTTTAATTTTCATAGTCAGTTTACAATATTCGAATTATATAAAAACAATTTTGAGCTAAATGATTTATAATGATTAAAGCTTTTCCTAAATTTTCCCGCTGTAAATTAGTTTCCAAGGAAAATAGAAAAATATTTGTGATACTTATGTGAAAAACATTGACTCTTGAAAATGAAACATCAGTAATTTGACATTATTGGTATCCAATTTTTACGGTATCAATAGTCATACCGACCTACCCCTTCGTGATCCTATCTTATTAAAAAATCTTCCAGTAAATATAGTTTGAAGATTAGATTACTTCCTAATCCAAAATAACATCTACTTTCAGAAAAAATTTAACAAGAACGGTTCAATGACTTTACTCAAACATAAAAATTAGATACACTCTAATGTATAAAAGCTGATGATTAAAACAAAAACAAGCCTTCAAATATTTTTCATAAAAGCATTCAAATTATTAACAATTTCTATGGAACTAACTTTTTTGAGATAATTTTGGCCAATTTATAAGCATTATAATTCTGACCACTCACAACTGAACAATAAAACGAATTTTGTTTTAACTTAACCGTTATCAAAAAGACTTTACTTGTGTTCTAAAATTCGTAAAAATCGTTACGTCCGAAACCTATATATTTTCAGAGAAAATAAATATTAAATTTATTGAATAAATTTTTTTTTAAAACTTCCAAATAATAAAAATTTTTAATTTTTAATTAATAAAGTACAAAACATTACGATTTTAAAACGTTAACATTCAAATAAATATCAATGGATTTGCAGCAAAAACGAATTTTCATTTAAACGAGGAATACTCTTTAGTTGATTTAGATTTAACATTATTATTTAATTATCTCAATAATTGATGTATATTTTCCTTTGATCCACTGCTGATTGTGAAAATACTCTTTAGTTGATTTAGATTTAACAATATTATTTAATGATCTCAATAATTGATGTATATTTTCCTTTGATCCACTGCTGATTGTGAAAATGATGAAACAAAGTGGTGTCTTGAGAGTGATCTGGTCGGTCCATCATCATATTGTGATTTGATGTCAGGTCCTTTGGAATGATATCTCGAATTCAAGATCGAGTTATTATATATCGGTTGATTCAGTCCTGGTTACGAAACTTGTCTTCATTCTCTGAATACGGTATATTTAGAGTGGAAATTAGGCATTATCTCTGGAGCTTTGTTAGCCAATAATGCTACTAGGAACGGAACGTCTTAGTGAATGAGAGTCGCAAGACCAATATTAAATAAGGGCTCGGGAACCCGGGTTCGCCAATTCCCGTGTGCCAATAAATAGCACCCCTGAGTATAATAAAAAAACAAACAAAAACATAAAATCTTAAAAATGAAATATATTCTCTTAATTAGAACAAAAAAAATAATACTTTTATAACAATATCAAAATATTTAAAAACACAAATTTTACTCTACTCTTCGCATCTACTGTCTCTTCCTGTTTCACTACCGTCGAGTTTAAGAGCAGATGCTAAAGCTGAACTTTGTTGAACGATTGCTTGCTTAATCTCTAAAATTTGGTAGTTCGTTCGTTGATATTTTCCAATTACAATAATACGATTTTGAAAGTGAATGTCCTGTCCGTCCATTCGATGAAATAAATAATATTCCATTATTGAAAATAATTTGTCCATTTATTAAGGATCTTCTTCTATTTTAGCAAATAGTAATTATTCTTCCAAATAATTCTTTTAAATTCCATTTCGTAGATTTCGTATAATTTCATTTTTCTTTTTAAGTATTTGAAGGTCAAATGAAAATAAATTTTGGTGCAATTTTCACAATGATTTAATCTGAGTAATAACGAATGTAAAAACATAAATATTTTGATTATAATAATTAATAATTTAAATTATTAATTGAAAATTTGTAAAAATTTATTCTACAAATTTCAATTTGTTCTCTTTGAAATCTTATTATGATTTTAAACCACAATTAATAACAAATTTTAACATATGTAAAGTGACATTTTAATTTTCATAGTCAGTTTACAATATTCGAATTATATAAAAACAATTTTGAGCTAAATGATTTATAATGATTAAAGCTTTTCCTAAATTTTCCCGCTGTAAATTAGTTTCCAAGGAAAATAGAAAAATATTTGTGATACTTATGTGAAAAACATTGACTCTTGAAAATGAAACATCAGTAATTTGACATTATTGGTATCCAATTTTTACGGTATCAATAGTCATACCGACCTACCCCTTCGTGATCCTATCTTATTAAAAAATCTTCCAGTAAATATAGTTTGAAGATTAGATTACTTCCTAATCCAAAATAACATCTACTTTCAGAAAAAATTTAACAAGAACGGTTCAATGACTTTACTCAAACATAAAAATTAGATACACTCTAATGTATAAAAGCTGATGATTAAAACAAAAACAAGCCTTCAAATATTTTTCATAAAAGCATTCAAATTATTAACAATTTCTATGGAACTAACTTTTTTGAGATAATTTTGGCCAATTTATAAGCATTATAATTCTGACCACTCACAACTGAACAATAAAACGAATTTTGTTTTAACTTAACCGTTATCAAAAAGACTTTACTTGTGTTCTAAAATTCGTAAAAATCGTTACGTCCGAAACCTATATATTTTCAGAGAAAATAAATATTAAATTTATTGAATAAATTTTTTTTTAAAACTTCCAAATAATAAAAATTTTTAATTTTTAATTAATAAAGTACAAAACATTACGATTTTAAAACGTTAACATTCAAATAAATATCAATGGATTTGCAGCAAAAACGAATTTTCATTTAAACGAGGAATACTCTTTAGTTGATTTAGATTTAACATTATTATTTAATTATCTCAATAATTGATGTATATTTTCCTTTGATCCACTGCTGATTGTGAAAATACTCTTTAGTTGATTTAGATTTAACAATATTATTTAATGATCTCAATAATTGATGTATATTTTCCTTTGATCCACTGCTGATTGTGAAAATGATGAAACAAAGTGGTGTCTTGAGAGTGATCTGGTCGGTCCATCATCATATTGTGATTTGATGTCAGGTCCTTTGGAATGATATCTCGAATTCAAGATCGAGTTATTATATATCGGTTGATTCAGTCCTGGTTACGAAACTTGTCTTCATTCTCTGAATACGGTATATTTAGAGTGGAAATTAGGCATTATCTCTGGAGCTTTGTTAGCCAATAATGCTACTAGGAACGGAACGTCTTAGTGAATGAAAGTCGCAAGACCAATATTAAATAAGGGCTCGGGAACCCGGGTTCGCCAATTCCCGTGTGCCAATAAATAGCACCCCTGAGTATAATAAAAAAACAAACAAAAACATAAAATCTTAAAAATGAAATATATTCTCTTAATTAGAACAAAAAAAATAATACTTTTATAACAATATCAAAATATTTAAAAACACAAATTTTACTCTACTCTTCGCATCTACTGTCTCTTCCTGTTTCACTACCGTCGAGTTTAAGAGCAGATGCTAAAGCTGAACTTTGTTGAACGATTGCTTGCTTAATCTCTAAAATTTGGTAGTTCGTTCGTTGATATTTTCCAATTACAATAATACGATTTTGAAAGTGAATGTCCTGTCCGTCCATTCGATGAAATAAATAATATTCCATTATTGAAAATAATTTGTCCATTTATTAAGGATCTTCTTCTATTTTAGCAAATAGTAATTATTCTTTCCAAATAATTCTTTTAAATTCCATTTCGTAGATTTCGTATAATTTCATTTTTCTTTTTAAGTATTTGAAGGTCAAATGAAAATAAATTTTGGTGCAATTTTCACAATGATTTAATCTGAGTAATAACGAATGTAAAAACATAAATATTTTGATTATAATAATTAATAATTTAAATTATTAATTGAAAATTTGTAAAAATTTATTCTACAAATTTCAATTTGTTCTCTTTGAAATCTTATTATGATTTTAAACCACAATTAATAACAAATTTTAACATATGTAAAGTGACATTTTAATTTTCATAGTCAGTTTACAATATTCGAATTATATAAAAACAATTTTGAGCTAAATGATTTATAATGATTAAAGCTTTTCCTAAATTTTCCCGCTGTAAATTAGTTTCCAAGGAAAATAGAAAAATATTTGTGATACTTATGTGAAAAACATTGACTCTTGAAAATGAAACATCAGTAATTTGACATTATTGGTATCCAATTTTTACGGTATCAATAGTCATACCGACCTACCCCTTCGTGATCCTATCTTATTAAAAAATCTTCCAGTAAATATAGTTTGAAGATTAGATTACTTCCTAATCCAAAATAACATCTACTTTCAGAAAAAATTTAACAAGAACGGTTCAATGACTTTACTCAAACATAAAAATTAGATACACTCTAATGTATAAAAGCTGATGATTAAAACAAAAACAAGCCTTCAAATATTTTTCATAAAAGCATTCAAATTATTAACAATTTCTATGGAACTAACTTTTTTGAGATAATTTTGGCCAATTTATAAGCATTATAATTCTGACCACTCACAACTGAACAATAAAACGAATTTTGTTTTAACTTAACCGTTATCAAAAAGACTTTACTTGTGTTCTAAAATTCGTAAAAATCGTTACGTCCGAAACCTATATATTTTCAGAGAAAATAAATATTAAATTTATTGAATAAATTTTTTTTTAAAACTTCCAAATAATAAAAATTTTTAATTTTTAATTAATAAAGTACAAAACATTACGATTTTAAAACGTTAACATTCAAATAAATATCAATGGATTTGCAGCAAAAACGAATTTTCATTTAAACGAGGAATACTCTTTAGTTGATTTAGATTTAACATTATTATTTAATTATCTCAATAATTGATGTATATTTTCCTTTGATCCACTGCTGATTGTGAAAATACTCTTTAGTTGATTTAGATTTAACAATATTATTTAATGATCTCAATAATTGATGTATATTTTCCTTTGATCCACTGCTGATTGTGAAAATGATGAAACAAAGTGGTGTCTTGAGAGTGATCTGGTCGGTCCATCATCATATTGTGATTTGATGTCAGGTCCTTTGGAATGATATCTCGAATTCAAGATCGAGTTATTATATATCGGTTGATTCAGTCCTGGTTACGAAACTTGTCTTCATTCTCTGAATACGGTATATTTAGAGTGGAAATTAGGCATTATCTCTGGAGCTTTGTTAGCCAATAATGCTACTAGGAACGGAACGTCTTAGTGAATGAGAGTCGCAAGACCAATATTAAATAAGGGCTCGGGAACCCGGGTTCGCCAATTCCCGTGTGCCAATAAATAGCACCCCTGAGTATAATAAAAAAACAAACAAAAACATAAAATCTTAAAAATGAAATATATTCTCTTAATTAGAACAAAAAAAATAATACTTTTATAACAATATCAAAATATTTAAAAACACAAATTTTACTCTACTCTTCGCATCTACTGTCTCTTCCTGTTTCACTACCGTCGAGTTTAAGAGCAGATGCTAAAGCTGAACTTTGTTGAACGATTGCTTGCTTAATCTCTAAAATTTGGTAGTTCGTTCGTTGATATTTTCCAATTACAATAATACGATTTTGAAAGTGAATGTCCTGTCCGTCCATTCGATGAAATAAATAATATTCCATTATTGAAAATAATTTTTCCATTTATTAAGGATCTTCTTCTATTTTAGCAAATAGTAATTATTCTTCCAAATAATTCTTTTAAATTCCATTTCGTAGATTTCGTATAATTTCATTTTTCTTTTTAAGTATTTGAAGGTCAAATGAAAATAAATTTTGGTGCAATTTTCACAATGATTTAATCTGAGTAATAACGAATGTAAAAACATAAATATTTTGATTATAATAATTAATAATTTAAATTATTAATTGAAAATTTGTAAAAATTTATTCTACAAATTTCAATTTGTTCTCTTTGAAATCTTATTATGATTTTAAACCACAATTAATAACAAATTTTAACATATGTAAAGTGACATTTTAATTTTCATAGTCAGTTTACAATATTCGAATTATATAAAAACAATTTTGAGCTAAATGATTTATAATGATTAAAGCTTTTCCTAAATTTTCCCGCTGTAAATTAGTTTCCAAGGAAAATAGAAAAATATTTGTGATACTTATGTGAAAAACATTGACTCTTGAAAATGAAACATCAGTAATTTGACATTATTGGTATCCAATTTTTACGGTATCAATAGTCATACCGACCTACCCCTTCGTGATCCTATCTTATTAAAAAATCTTCCAGTAAATATAGTTTGAAGATTAGATTACTTCCTAATCCAAAATAACATCTACTTTCAGAAAAAATTTAACAAGAACGGTTCAATGACTTTACTCAAACATAAAAATTAGATACACTCTAATGTATAAAAGCTGATGATTAAAACAAAAACAAGCCTTCAAATATTTTTCATAAAAGCATTCAAATTATTAACAATTTCTATGGAACTAACTTTTTTGAGATAATTTTGGCCAATTTATAAGCATTATAATTCTGACCACTCACAACTGAACAATAAAACGAATTTTGTTTTAACTTAACCGTTATCAAAAAGACTTTACTTGTGTTCTAAAATTCGTAAAAATCGTTACGTCCGAAACCTATATATTTTCAGAGAAAATAAATATTAAATTTATTGAATAAATTTTTTTTTAAAACTTCCAAATAATAAAAATTTTTAATTTTTAATTAATAAAGTACAAAACATTACGATTTTAAAACGTTAACATTCAAATAAATATCAATGGATTTGCAGCAAAAACGAATTTTCATTTAAACGAGGAATACTCTTTAGTTGATTTAGATTTAACATTATTATTTAATTATCTCAATAATTGATGTATATTTTCCTTTGATCCACTGCTGATTGTGAAAATACTCTTTAGTTGATTTAGATTTAACAATATTATTTAATGATCTCAATAATTGATGTATATTTTCCTTTGATCCACTGCTGATTGTGAAAATGATGAAACAAAGTGGTGTCTTGAGAGTGATCTGGTCGGTCCATCATCATATTGTGATTTGATGTCAGGTCCTTTGGAATGATATCTCGAATTCAAGATCGAGTTATTATATATCGGTTGATTCAGTCCTGGTTACGAAACTTGTCTTCATTCTCTGAATACGGTATATTTAGAGTGGAAATTAGGCATTATCTCTGGAGCTTTGTTAGCCAATAATGCTACTAGGAACGGAACGTCTTAGTGAATGAGAGTCGCAAGACCAATATTAAATAAGGGCTCGGGAACCCGGGTTCGCCAATTCCCGTGTGCCAATAAATAGCACCCCTGAGTATAATAAAAAAACAAACAAAAACATAAAATCTTAAAAATGAAATATATTCTCTTAATTAGAACAAAAAAAATAATACTTTTATAACAATATCAAAATATTTAAAAACACAAATTTTACTCTACTCTTCGCATCTACTGTCTCTTCCTGTTTCACTACCGTCGAGTTTAAGAGCAGATGCTAAAGCTGAACTTTGTTGAACGATTGCTTGCTTAATCTCTAAAATTTGGTAGTTCGTTCGTTGATATTTTCCAATTACAATAATACGATTTTGAAAGTGAATGTCCTGTCCGTCCATTCGATGAAATAAATAATATTCCATTATTGAAAATAATTTTTCCATTTATTAAGGATCTTCTTCTATTTTAGCAAATAGTAATTATTCTTCCAAATAATTCTTTTAAATTCCATTTCGTAGATTTCGTATAATTTCATTTTTCTTTTTAAGTATTTGAAGGTCAAATGAAAATAAATTTTGGTGCAATTTTCACAATGATTTAATCTGAGTAATAACGAATGTAAAAACATAAATATTTTGATTATAATAATTAATAATTTAAATTATTAATTGAAAATTTGTAAAAATTTATTCTACAAATTTCAATTTGTTCTCTTTGAAATCTTATTATGATTTTAAACCACAATTAATAACAAATTTTAACATATGTAAAGTGACATTTTAATTTTCATAGTCAGTTTACAATATTCGAATTATATAAAAACAATTTTGAGCTAAATGATTTATAATGATTAAAGCTTTTCCTAAATTTTCCCGCTGTAAATTAGTTTCCAAGGAAAATAGAAAAATATTTGTGATACTTATGTGAAAAACATTGACTCTTGAAAATGAAACATCAGTAATTTGACATTATTGGTATCCAATTTTTACGGTATCAATAGTCATACCGACCTACCCCTTCGTGATCCTATCTTATTAAAAAATCTTCCAGTAAATATAGTTTGAAGATTAGATTACTTCCTAATCCAAAATAACATCTACTTTCAGAAAAAATTTAACAAGAACGGTTCAATGACTTTACTCAAACATAAAAATTAGATACACTCTAATGTATAAAAGCTGATGATTAAAACAAAAACAAGCCTTCAAATATTTTTCATAAAAGCATTCAAATTATTAACAATTTCTATGGAACTAACTTTTTTGAGATAATTTTGGCCAATTTATAAGCATTATAATTCTGACCACTCACAACTGAACAATAAAACGAATTTTGTTTTAACTTAACCGTTATCAAAAAGACTTTACTTGTGTTCTAAAATTCGTAAAAATCGTTACGTCCGAAACCTATATATTTTCAGAGAAAATAAATATTAAATTTATTGAATAAATTTTTTTTTAAAACTTCCAAATAATAAAAATTTTTAATTTTTAATTAATAAAGTACAAAACATTACGATTTTAAAACGTTAACATTCAAATAAATATCAATGGATTTGCAGCAAAAACGAATTTTCATTTAAACGAGGAATACTCTTTAGTTGATTTAGATTTAACATTATTATTTAATTATCTCAATAATTGATGTATATTTTCCTTTGATCCACTGCTGATTGTGAAAATACTCTTTAGTTGATTTAGATTTAACAATATTATTTAATGATCTCAATAATTGATGTATATTTTCCTTTGATCCACTGCTGATTGTGAAAATGATGAAACAAAGTGGTGTCTTGAGAGTGATCTGGTCGGTCCATCATCATATTGTGATTTGATGTCAGGTCCTTTGGAATGATATCTCGAATTCAAGATCGAGTTATTATATATCGGTTGATTCAGTCCTGGTTACGAAACTTGTCTTCATTCTCTGAATACGGTATATTTAGAGTGGAAATTAGGCATTATCTCTGGAGCTTTGTTAGCCAATAATGCTACTAGGAACGGAACGTCTTAGTGAATGAGAGTCGCAAGACCAATATTAAATAAGGGCTCGGGAACCCGGGTTCGCCAATTCCCGTGTGCCAATAAATAGCACCCCTGAGTATAATAAAAAAACAAACAAAAACATAAAATCTTAAAAATGAAATATATTCTCTTAATTAGAACAAAAAAAATAATACTTTTATAACAATATCAAAATATTTAAAAACACAAATTTTACTCTACTCTTCGCATCTACTGTCTCTTCCTGTTTCACTACCGTCGAGTTTAAGAGCAGATGCTAAAGCTGAACTTTGTTGAACGATTGCTTGCTTAATCTCTAAAATTTGGTAGTTCGTTCGTTGATATTTTCCAATTACAATAATACGATTTTGAAAGTGAATGTCCTGTCCGTCCATTCGATGAAATAAATAATATTCCATTATTGAAAATAATTTTTCCATTTATTAAGGATCTTCTTCTATTTTAGCAAATAGTAATTATTCTTCCAAATAATTCTTTTAAATTCCATTTCGTAGATTTCGTATAATTTCATTTTTCTTTTTAAGTATTTGAAGGTCAAATGAAAATAAATTTTGGTGCAATTTTCACAATGATTTAATCTGAGTAATAACGAATGTAAAAACATAAATATTTTGATTATAATAATTAATAATTTAAATTATTAATTGAAAATTTGTAAAAATTTATTCTACAAATTTCAATTTGTTCTCTTTGAAATCTTATTATGATTTTAAACCACAATTAATAACAAATTTTAACATATGTAAAGTGACATTTTAATTTTCATAGTCAGTTTACAATATTCGAATTATATAAAAACAATTTTGAGCTAAATGATTTATAATGATTAAAGCTTTTCCTAAATTTTCCCGCTGTAAATTAGTTTCCAAGGAAAATAGAAAAATATTTGTGATACTTATGTGAAAAACATTGACTCTTGAAAATGAAACATCAGTAATTTGACATTATTGGTATCCAATTTTTACGGTATCAATAGTCATACCGACCTACCCCTTCGTGATCCTATCTTATTAAAAAATCTTCCAGTAAATATAGTTTGAAGATTAGATTACTTCCTAATCCAAAATAACATCTACTTTCAGAAAAAATTTAACAAGAACGGTTCAATGACTTTACTCAAACATAAAAATTAGATACACTCTAATGTATAAAAGCTGATGATTAAAACAAAAACAAGCCTTCAAATATTTTTCATAAAAGCATTCAAATTATTAACAATTTCTATGGAACTAACTTTTTTGAGATAATTTTGGCCAATTTATAAGCATTATAATTCTGACCACTCACAACTGAACAATAAAACGAATTTTGTTTTAACTTAACCGTTATCAAAAAGACTTTACTTGTGTTCTAAAATTCGTAAAAATCGTTACGTCCGAAACCTATATATTTTCAGAGAAAATAAATATTAAATTTATTGAATAAATTTTTTTTTAAAACTTCCAAATAATAAAAATTTTTAATTTTTAATTAATAAAGTACAAAACATTACGATTTTAAAACGTTAACATTCAAATAAATATCAATGGATTTGCAGCAAAAACGAATTTTCATTTAAACGAGGAATACTCTTTAGTTGATTTAGATTTAACATTATTATTTAATTATCTCAATAATTGATGTATATTTTCCTTTGATCCACTGCTGATTGTGAAAATACTCTTTAGTTGATTTAGATTTAACAATATTATTTAATGATCTCAATAATTGATGTATATTTTCCTTTGATCCACTGCTGATTGTGAAAATGATGAAACAAAGTGGTGTCTTGAGAGTGATCTGGTCGGTCCATCATCATATTGTGATTTGATGTCAGGTCCTTTGGAATGATATCTCGAATTCAAGATCGAGTTATTATATATCGGTTGATTCAGTCCTGGTTACGAAACTTGTCTTCATTCTCTGAATACGGTATATTTAGAGTGGAAATTAGGCATTATCTCTGGAGCTTTGTTAGCCAATAATGCTACTAGGAACGGAACGTCTTAGTGAATGAGAGTCGCAAGACCAATATTAAATAAGGGCTCGGGAACCCGGGTTCGCCAATTCCCGTGTGCCAATAAATAGCACCCCTGAGTATAATAAAAAAACAAACAAAAACATAAAATCTTAAAAATGAAATATATTCTCTTAATTAGAACAAAAAAAATAATACTTTTATAACAATATCAAAATATTTAAAAACACAAATTTTACTCTACTCTTCGCATCTACTGTCTCTTCCTGTTTCACTACCGTCGAGTTTAAGAGCAGATGCTAAAGCTGAACTTTGTTGAACGATTGCTTGCTTAATCTCTAAAATTTGGTAGTTCGTTCGTTGATATTTTCCAATTACAATAATACGATTTTGAAAGTGAATGTCCTGTCCGTCCATTCGATGAAATAAATAATATTCCATTATTGAAAATAATTTTTCCATTTATTAAGGATCTTCTTCTATTTTAGCAAATAGTAATTATTCTTCCAAATAATTCTTTTAAATTCCATTTCGTAGATTTCGTATAATTTCATTTTTCTTTTTAAGTATTTGAAGGTCAAATGAAAATAAATTTTGGTGCAATTTTCACAATGATTTAATCTGAGTAATAACGAATGTAAAAACATAAATATTTTGATTATAATAATTAATAATTTAAATTATTAATTGAAAATTTGTAAAAATTTATTCTACAAATTTCAATTTGTTCTCTTTGAAATCTTATTATGATTTTAAACCACAATTAATAACAAATTTTAACATATGTAAAGTGACATTTTAATTTTCATAGTCAGTTTACAATATTCGAATTATATAAAAACAATTTTGAGCTAAATGATTTATAATGATTAAAGCTTTTCCTAAATTTTCCCGCTGTAAATTAGTTTCCAAGGAAAATAGAAAAATATTTGTGATACTTATGTGAAAAACATTGACTCTTGAAAATGAAACATCAGTAATTTGACATTATTGGTATCCAATTTTTACGGTATCAATAGTCATACCGACCTACCCCTTCGTGATCCTATCTTATTAAAAAATCTTCCAGTAAATATAGTTTGAAGATTAGATTACTTCCTAATCCAAAATAACATCTACTTTCAGAAAAAATTTAACAAGAACGGTTCAATGACTTTACTCAAACATAAAAATTAGATACACTCTAATGTATAAAAGCTGATGATTAAAACAAAAACAAGCCTTCAAATATTTTTCATAAAAGCATTCAAATTATTAACAATTTCTATGGAACTAACTTTTTTGAGATAATTTTGGCCAATTTATAAGCATTATAATTCTGACCACTCACAACTGAACAATAAAACGAATTTTGTTTTAACTTAACCGTTATCAAAAAGACTTTACTTGTGTTCTAAAATTCGTAAAAATCGTTACGTCCGAAACCTATATATTTTCAGAGAAAATAAATATTAAATTTATTGAATAAATTTTTTTTTAAAACTTCCAAATAATAAAAATTTTTAATTTTTAATTAATAAAGTACAAAACATTACGATTTTAAAACGTTAACATTCAAATAAATATCAATGGATTTGCAGCAAAAACGAATTTTCATTTAAACGAGGAATACTCTTTAGTTGATTTAGATTTAACATTATTATTTAATTATCTCAATAATTGATGTATATTTTCCTTTGATCCACTGCTGATTGTGAAAATACTCTTTAGTTGATTTAGATTTAACAATATTATTTAATGATCTCAATAATTGATGTATATTTTCCTTTGATCCACTGCTGATTGTGAAAATGATGAAACAAAGTGGTGTCTTGAGAGTGATCTGGTCGGTCCATCATCATATTGTGATTTGATGTCAGGTCCTTTGGAATGATATCTCGAATTCAAGATCGAGTTATTATATATCGGTTGATTCAGTCCTGGTTACGAAACTTGTCTTCATTCTCTGAATACGGTATATTTAGAGTGGAAATTAGGCATTATCTCTGGAGCTTTGTTAGCCAATAATGCTACTAGGAACGGAACGTCTTAGTGAATGAGAGTCGCAAGACCAATATTAAATAAGGGCTCGGGAACCCGGGTTCGCCAATTCCCGTGTGCCAATAAATAGCACCCCTGAGTATAATAAAAAAACAAACAAAAACATAAAATCTTAAAAATGAAATATATTCTCTTAATTAGAACAAAAAAAATAATACTTTTATAACAATATCAAAATATTTAAAAACACAAATTTTACTCTACTCTTCGCATCTACTGTCTCTTCCTGTTTCACTACCGTCGAGTTTAAGAGCAGATGCTAAAGCTGAACTTTGTTGAACGATTGCTTGCTTAATCTCTAAAATTTGGTAGTTCGTTCGTTGATATTTTCCAATTACAATAATACGATTTTGAAAGTGAATGTCCTGTCCGTCCATTCGATGAAATAAATAATATTCCATTATTGAAAATAATTTTTCCATTTATTAAGGATCTTCTTCTATTTTAGCAAATAGTAATTATTCTTCCAAATAATTCTTTTAAATTCCATTTCGTAGATTTCGTATAATTTCATTTTTCTTTTTAAGTATTTGAAGGTCAAATGAAAATAAATTTTGGTGCAATTTTCACAATGATTTAATCTGAGTAATAACGAATGTAAAAACATAAATATTTTGATTATAATAATTAATAATTTAAATTATTAATTGAAAATTTGTAAAAATTTATTCTACAAATTTCAATTTGTTCTCTTTGAAATCTTATTCTGATTTTAAACCACAATTAATAACAAATTTTAACATATGTAAAGTGACATTTTAATTTTCATAGTCAGTTTACAATATTCGAATTATATAAAAACAATTTTGAGCTAAATGATTTATAATGATTAAAGCTTTTCCTAAATTTTCCCGCTGTAAATTAGTTTCCAAGGAAAATAGAAAAATATTTGTGATACTTATGTGAAAAACATTGACTCTTGAAAATGAAACATCAGTAATTTGACATTATTGGTATCCAATTTTTACGGTATCAATAGTCATACCGACCTACCCCTTCGTGATCCTATCTTATTAAAAAATCTTCCAGTAAATATAGTTTGAAGATTAGATTACTTCCTAATCCAAAATAACATCTACTTTCAGAAAAAATTTAACAAGAACGGTTCAATGACTTTACTCAAACATAAAAATTAGATACACTCTAATGTATAAAAGCTGATGATTAAAACAAAAACAAGCCTTCAAATATTTTTCATAAAAGCATTCAAATTATTAACAATTTCTATGGAACTAACTTTTTTGAGATAATTTTGGCCAATTTATAAGCATTATAATTCTGACCACTCACAACTGAACAATAAAACGAATTTTGTTTTAACTTAACCGTTATCAAAAAGACTTTACTTGTGTTCTAAAATTCGTAAAAATCGTTACGTCCGAAACCTATATATTTTCAGAGAAAATAAATATTAAATTTATTGAATAAATTTTTTTTTAAAACTTCCAAATAATAAAAATTTTTAATTTTTAATTAATAAAGTACAAAACATTACGATTTTAAAACGTTAACATTCAAATAAATATCAATGGATTTGCAGCAAAAACGAATTTTCATTTAAACGAGGAATACTCTTTAGTTGATTTAGATTTAACATTATTATTTAATTATCTCAATAATTGATGTATATTTTCCTTTGATCCACTGCTGATTGTGAAAATACTCTTTAGTTGATTTAGATTTAACAATATTATTTAATGATCTCAATAATTGATGTATATTTTCCTTTGATCCACTGCTGATTGTGAAAATGATGAAACAAAGTGGTGTCTTGAGAGTGATCTGGTCGGTCCATCATCATATTGTGATTTGATGTCAGGTCCTTTGGAATGATATCTCGAATTCAAGATCGAGTTATTATATATCGGTTGATTCAGTCCTGGTTACGAAACTTGTCTTCATTCTCTGAATACGGTATATTTAGAGTGGAAATTAGGCATTATCTCTGGAGCTTTGTTAGCCAATAATGCTACTAGGAACGGAACGTCTTAGTGAATGAGAGTCGCAAGACCAATATTAAATAAGGGCTCGGGAACCCGGGTTCGCCAATTCCCGTGTGCCAATAAATAGCACCCCTGAGTATAATAAAAAAACAAACAAAAACATAAAATCTTAAAAATGAAATATATTCTCTTAATTAGAACAAAAAAAATAATACTTTTATAACAATATCAAAATATTTAAAAACACAAATTTTACTCTACTCTTCGCATCTACTGTCTCTTCCTGTTTCACTACCGTCGAGTTTAAGAGCAGATGCTAAAGCTGAACTTTGTTGAACGATTGCTTGCTTAATCTCTAAAATTTGGTAGTTCGTTCGTTGATATTTTCCAATTACAATAATACGATTTTGAAAGTGAATGTCCTGTCCGTCCATTCGATGAAATAAATAATATTCCATTATTGAAAATAATTTTTCCATTTATTAAGGATCTTCTTCTATTTTAGCAAATAGTAATTATTCTTCCAAATAATTCTTTTAAATTCCATTTCGTAGATTTCGTATAATTTCATTTTTCTTTTTAAGTATTTGAAGGTCAAATGAAAATAAATTTTGGTGCAATTTTCACAATGATTTAATCTGAGTAATAACGAATGTAAAAACATAAATATTTTGATTATAATAATTAATAATTTAAATTATTAATTGAAAATTTGTAAAAATTTATTCTACAAATTTCAATTTGTTCTCTTTGAAATCTTATTCTGATTTTAAACCACAATTAATAACAAATTTTAACATATGTAAAGTGACATTTTAATTTTCATAGTCAGTTTACAATATTCGAATTATATAAAAACAATTTTGAGCTAAATGATTTATAATGATTAAAGCTTTTCCTAAATTTTCCCGCTGTAAATTAGTTTCCAAGGAAAATAGAAAAATATTTGTGATACTTATGTGAAAAACATTGACTCTTGAAAATGAAACATCAGTAATTTGACATTATTGGTATCCAATTTTTACGGTATCAATAGTCATACCGACCTACCCCTTCGTGATCCTATCTTATTAAAAAATCTTCCAGTAAATATAGTTTGAAGATTAGATTACTTCCTAATCCAAAATAACATCTACTTTCAGAAAAAATTTAACAAGAACGGTTCAATGACTTTACTCAAACATAAAAATTAGATACACTCTAATGTATAAAAGCTGATGATTAAAACAAAAACAAGCCTTCAAATATTTTTCATAAAAGCATTCAAATTATTAACAATTTCTATGGAACTAACTTTTTTGAGATAATTTTGGCCAATTTATAAGCATTATAATTCTGACCACTCACAACTGAACAATAAAACGAATTTTGTTTTAACTTAACCGTTATCAAAAAGACTTTACTTGTGTTCTAAAATTCGTAAAAATCGTTACGTCCGAAACCTATATATTTTCAGAGAAAATAAATATTAAATTTATTGAATAAATTTTTTTTTAAAACTTCCAAATAATAAAAATTTTTAATTTTTAATTAATAAAGTACAAAACATTACGATTTTAAAACGTTAACATTCAAATAAATATCAATGGATTTGCAGCAAAAACGAATTTTCATTTAAACGAGGAATACTCTTTAGTTGATTTAGATTTAACATTATTATTTAATTATCTCAATAATTGATGTATATTTTCCTTTGATCCACTGCTGATTGTGAAAATACTCTTTAGTTGATTTAGATTTAACAATATTATTTAATGATCTCAATAATTGATGTATATTTTCCTTTGATCCACTGCTGATTGTGAAAATGATGAAACAAAGTGGTGTCTTGAGAGTGATCTGGTCGGTCCATCATCATATTGTGATTTGATGTCAGGTCCTTTGGAATGATATCTCGAATTCAAGATCGAGTTATTATATATCGGTTGATTCAGTCCTGGTTACGAAACTTGTCTTCATTCTCTGAATACGGTATATTTAGAGTGGAAATTAGGCATTATCTCTGGAGCTTTGTTAGCCAATAATGCTACTAGGAACGGAACGTCTTAGTGAATGAGAGTCGCAAGACCAATATTAAATAAGGGCTCGGGAACCCGGGTTCGCCAATTCCCGTGTGCCAATAAATAGCACCCCTGAGTATAATAAAAAAACAAACAAAAACATAAAATCTTAAAAATGAAATATATTCTCTTAATTAGAACAAAAAAAATAATACTTTTATAACAATATCAAAATATTTAAAAACACAAATTTTACTCTACTCTTCGCATCTACTGTCTCTTCCTGTTTCACTACCGTCGAGTTTAAGAGCAGATGCTAAAGCTGAACTTTGTTGAACGATTGCTTGCTTAATCTCTAAAATTTGGTAGTTCGTTCGTTGATATTTTCCAATTACAATAATACGATTTTGAAAGTGAATGTCCTGTCCGTCCATTCGATGAAATAAATAATATTCCATTATTGAAAATAATTTTTCCATTTATTAAGGATCTTCTTCTATTTTAGCAAATAGTAATTATTCTTCCAAATAATTCTTTTAAATTCCATTTCGTAGATTTCGTATAATTTCATTTTTCTTTTTAAGTATTTGAAGGTCAAATGAAAATAAATTTTGGTGCAATTTTCACAATGATTTAATCTGAGTAATAACGAATGTAAAAACATAAATATTTTGATTATAATAATTAATAATTTAAATTATTAATTGAAAATTTGTAAAAATTTATTCTACAAATTTCAATTTGTTCTCTTTGAAATCTTATTCTGATTTTAAACCACAATTAATAACAAATTTTAACATATGTAAAGTGACATTTTAATTTTCATAGTCAGTTTACAATATTCGAATTATATAAAAACAATTTTGAGCTAAATGATTTATAATGATTAAAGCTTTTCCTAAATTTTCCCGCTGTAAATTAGTTTCCAAGGAAAATAGAAAAATATTTGTGATACTTATGTGAAAAACATTGACTCTTGAAAATGAAACATCAGTAATTTGACATTATTGGTATCCAATTTTTACGGTATCAATAGTCATACCGACCTACCCCTTCGTGATCCTATCTTATTAAAAAATCTTCCAGTAAATATAGTTTGAAGATTAGATTACTTCCTAATCCAAAATAACATCTACTTTCAGAAAAAATTTAACAAGAACGGTTCAATGACTTTACTCAAACATAAAAATTAGATACACTCTAATGTATAAAAGCTGATGATTAAAACAAAAACAAGCCTTCAAATATTTTTCATAAAAGCATTCAAATTATTAACAATTTCTATGGAACTAACTTTTTTGAGATAATTTTGGCCAATTTATAAGCATTATAATTCTGACCACTCACAACTGAACAATAAAACGAATTTTGTTTTAACTTAACCGTTATCAAAAAGACTTTACTTGTGTTCTAAAATTCGTAAAAATCGTTACGTCCGAAACCTATATATTTTCAGAGAAAATAAATATTAAATTTATTGAATAAATTTTTTTTTAAAACTTCCAAATAATAAAAATTTTTAATTTTTAATTAATAAAGTACAAAACATTACGATTTTAAAACGTTAACATTCAAATAAATATCAATGGATTTGCAGCAAAAACGAATTTTCATTTAAACGAGGAATACTCTTTAGTTGATTTAGATTTAACATTATTATTTAATTATCTCAATAATTGATGTATATTTTCCTTTGATCCACTGCTGATTGTGAAAATACTCTTTAGTTGATTTAGATTTAACAATATTATTTAATGATCTCAATAATTGATGTATATTTTCCTTTGATCCACTGCTGATTGTGAAAATGATGAAACAAAGTGGTGTCTTGAGAGTGATCTGGTCGGTCCATCATCATATTGTGATTTGATGTCAGGTCCTTTGGAATGATATCTCGAATTCAAGATCGAGTTATTATATATCGGTTGATTCAGTCCTGGTTACGAAACTTGTCTTCATTCTCTGAATACGGTATATTTAGAGTGGAAATTAGGCATTATCTCTGGAGCTTTGTTAGCCAATAATGCTACTAGGAACGGAACGTCTTAGTGAATGAGAGTCGCAAGACCAATATTAAATAAGGGCTCGGGAACCCGGGTTCGCCAATTCCCGTGTGCCAATAAATAGCACCCCTGAGTATAATAAAAAAACAAACAAAAACATAAAATCTTAAAAATGAAATATATTCTCTTAATTAGAACAAAAAAAATAATACTTTTATAACAATATCAAAATATTTAAAAACACAAATTTTACTCTACTCTTCGCATCTACTGTCTCTTCCTGTTTCACTACCGTCGAGTTTAAGAGCAGATGCTAAAGCTGAACTTTGTTGAACGATTGCTTGCTTAATCTCTAAAATTTGGTAGTTCGTTCGTTGATATTTTCCAATTACAATAATACGATTTTGAAAGTGAATGTCCTGTCCGTCCATTCGATGAAATAAATAATATTCCATTATTGAAAATAATTTTTCCATTTATTAAGGATCTTCTTCTATTTTAGCAAATAGTAATTATTCTTCCAAATAATTCTTTTAAATTCCATTTCGTAGATTTCGTATAATTTCATTTTTCTTTTTAAGTATTTGAAGGTCAAATGAAAATAAATTTTGGTGCAATTTTCACAATGATTTAATCTGAGTAATAACGAATGTAAAAACATAAATATTTTGATTATAATAATTAATAATTTAAATTATTAATTGAAAATTTGTAAAAATTTATTCTACAAATTTCAATTTGTTCTCTTTGAAATCTTATTCTGATTTTAAACCACAATTAATAACAAATTTTAACATATGTAAAGTGACATTTTAATTTTCATAGTCAGTTTACAATATTCGAATTATATAAAAACAATTTTGAGCTAAATGATTTATAATGATTAAAGCTTTTCCTAAATTTTCCCGCTGTAAATTAGTTTCCAAGGAAAATAGAAAAATATTTGTGATACTTATGTGAAAAACATTGACTCTTGAAAATGAAACATCAGTAATTTGACATTATTGGTATCCAATTTTTACGGTATCAATAGTCATACCGACCTACCCCTTCGTGATCCTATCTTATTAAAAAATCTTCCAGTAAATATAGTTTGAAGATTAGATTACTTCCTAATCCAAAATAACATCTACTTTCAGAAAAAATTTAACAAGAACGGTTCAATGACTTTACTCAAACATAAAAATTAGATACACTCTAATGTATAAAAGCTGATGATTAAAACAAAAACAAGCCTTCAAATATTTTTCATAAAAGCATTCAAATTATTAACAATTTCTATGGAACTAACTTTTTTGAGATAATTTTGGCCAATTTATAAGCATTATAATTCTGACCACTCACAACTGAACAATAAAACGAATTTTGTTTTAACTTAACCGTTATCAAAAAGACTTTACTTGTGTTCTAAAATTCGTAAAAATCGTTACGTCCGAAACCTATATATTTTCAGAGAAAATAAATATTAAATTTATTGAATAAATTTTTTTTTAAAACTTCCAAATAATAAAAATTTTTAATTTTTAATTAATAAAGTACAAAACATTACGATTTTAAAACGTTAACATTCAAATAAATATCAATGGATTTGCAGCAAAAACGAATTTTCATTTAAACGAGGAATACTCTTTAGTTGATTTAGATTTAACATTATTATTTAATGATCTCAATAATTGATGTATATTTTCCTTTGATCCACTGCTGATTGTGAAAATACTCTTTAGTTGATTTAGATTTAACAATATTATTTAATGATCTCAATAATTGATGTATATTTTCCTTTGATCCACTGCTGATTGTGAAAATGATGAAACAAAGTGGTGTCTTGAGAGTGATCTGGTCGGTCCATCATCATATTGTGATTTGATGTCAGGTCCTTTGGAATGATATCTCGAATTCAAGATCGAGTTATTATATATCGGTTGATTCAGTCCTGGTTACGAAACTTGTCTTCATTCTCTGAATACGGTATATTTAGAGTGGAAATTAGGCATTATCTCTGGAGCTTTGTTAGCCAATAATGCTACTAGGAACGGAACGTCTTAGTGAATGAGAGTCGCAAGACCAATATTAAATAAGGGCTCGGGAACCCGGGTTCGCCAATTCCCGTGTGCCAATAAATAGCACCCCTGAGTATAATAAAAAAACAAACAAAAACATAAAATCTTAAAAATGAAATATATTCTCTTAATTAGAACAAAAAAAATAATACTTTTATAACAATATCAAAATATTTAAAAACACAAATTTTACTCTACTCTTCGCATCTACTGTCTCTTCCTGTTTCACTACCGTCGAGTTTAAGAGCAGATGCTAAAGCTGAACTTTGTTGAACGATTGCTTGCTTAATCTCTAAAATTTGGTAGTTCGTTCGTTGATATTTTCCAATTACAATAATACGATTTTGAAAGTGAATGTCCTGTCCGTTCATTCGATGAAATAAATAATATTCCATTATTGAAAATAATTTTTCCATTTATTAAGGATCTTCTTCTATTTTAGCAAATAGTAATTATTCTTCCAAATAATTCTTTTAAATTCCATTTCGTAGATTTCGTATAATTTCATTTTTCTTTTTAAGTATTTGAAGGTCAAATGAAAATAAATTTTGGTGCAATTTTCACAATGATTTAATCTGAGTAATAACGAATGTAAAAACATAAATATTTTGATTATAATAATTAATAATTTAAATTATTAATTGAAAATTTGTAAAAATTTATTCTACAAATTTCAATTTGTTCTCTTTGAAATCTTATTCTGATTTTAAACCACAATTAATAACAAATTTTAACATATGTAAAGTGACATTTTAATTTTCATAGTCAGTTTACAATATTCGAATTATATAAAAACAATTTTGAGCTAAATGATTTATAATGATTAAAGCTTTTCCTAAATTTTCCCGCTGTAAATTAGTTTCCAAGGAAAATAGAAAAATATTTGTGATACTTATGTGAAAAACATTGACTCTTGAAAATGAAACATCAGTAATTTGACATTATTGGTATCCAATTTTTACGGTATCAATAGTCATACCGACCTACCCCTTCGTGATCCTATCTTATTAAAAAATCTTCCAGTAAATATAGTTTGAAGATTAGATTACTTCCTAATCCAAAATAACATCTACTTTCAGAAAAAATTTAACAAGAACGGTTCAATGACTTTACTCAAACATAAAAATTAGATACACTCTAATGTATAAAAGCTGATGATTAAAACAAAAACAAGCCTTCAAATATTTTTCATAAAAGCATTCAAATTATTAACAATTTCTATGGAACTAACTTTTTTGAGATAATTTTGGCCAATTTATAAGCATTATAATTCTGACCACTCACAACTGAACAATAAAACGAATTTTGTTTTAACTTAACCGTTATCAAAAAGACTTTACTTGTGTTCTAAAATTCGTAAAAATCGTTACGTCCGAAACCTATATATTTTCAGAGAAAATAAATATTAAATTTATTGAATAAATTTTTTTTTAAAACTTCCAAATAATAAAAATTTTTAATTTTTAATTAATAAAGTACAAAACATTACGATTTTAAAACGTTAACATTCAAATAAATATCAATGGATTTGCAGCAAAAACGAATTTTCATTTAAACGAGGAATACTCTTTAGTTGATTTAGATTTAACATTATTATTTAATGATCTCAATAATTGATGTATATTTTCCTTTGATCCACTGCTGATTGTGAAAATACTCTTTAGTTGATTTAGATTTAACAATATTATTTAATGATCTCAATAATTGATGTATATTTTCCTTTGATCCACTGCTGATTGTGAAAATGATGAAACAAAGTGGTGTCTTGAGAGTGATCTGGTCGGTCCATCATCATATTGTGATTTGATGTCAGGTCCTTTGGAATGATATCTCGAATTCAAGATCGAGTTATTATATATCGGTTGATTCAGTCCTGGTTACGAAACTTGTCTTCATTCTCTGAATACGGTATATTTAGAGTGGAAATTAGGCATTATCTCTGGAGCTTTGTTAGCCAATAATGCTACTAGGAACGGAACGTCTTAGTGAATGAGAGTCGCAAGACCAATATTAAATAAGGGCTCGGGAACCCGGGTTCGCCAATTCCCGTGTGCCAATAAATAGCACCCCTGAGTATAATAAAAAAACAAACAAAAACATAAAATCTTAAAAATGAAATATATTCTCTTAATTAGAACAAAAAAAATAATACTTTTATAACAATATCAAAATATTTAAAAACACAAATTTTACTCTACTCTTCGCATCTACTGTCTCTTCCTGTTTCACTACCGTCGAGTTTAAGAGCAGATGCTAAAGCTGAACTTTGTTGAACGATTGCTTGCTTAATCTCTAAAATTTGGTAGTTCGTTCGTTGATATTTTCCAATTACAATAATACGATTTTGAAAGTGAATGTCCTGTCCGTTCATTCGATGAAATAAATAATATTCCATTATTGAAAATAATTTTTCCATTTATTAAGGATCTTCTTCTATTTTAGCAAATAGTAATTATTCTTCCAAATAATTCTTTTAAATTCCATTTCGTAGATTTCGTATAATTTCATTTTTCTTTTTAAGTATTTGAAGGTCAAATGAAAATAAATTTTGGTGCAATTTTCACAATGATTTAATCTGAGTAATAACGAATGTAAAAACATAAATATTTTGATTATAATAATTAATAATTTAAATTATTAATTGAAAATTTGTAAAAATTTATTCTACAAATTTCAATTTGTTCTCTTTGAAATCTTATTCTGATTTTAAACCACAATTAATAACAAATTTTAACATATGTAAAGTGACATTTTAATTTTCATAGTCAGTTTACAATATTCGAATTATATAAAAACAATTTTGAGCTAAATGATTTATAATGATTAAAGCTTTTCCTAAATTTTCCCGCTGTAAATTAGTTTCCAAGGAAAATAGAAAAATATTTGTGATACTTATGTGAAAAACATTGACTCTTGAAAATGAAACATCAGTAATTTGACATTATTGGTATCCAATTTTTACGGTATCAATAGTCATACCGACCTACCCCTTCGTGATCCTATCTTATTAAAAAATCTTCCAGTAAATATAGTTTGAAGATTAGATTACTTCCTAATCCAAAATAACATCTACTTTCAGAAAAAATTTAACAAGAACGGTTCAATGACTTTACTCAAACATAAAAATTAGATACACTCTAATGTATAAAAGCTGATGATTAAAACAAAAACAAGCCTTCAAATATTTTTCATAAAAGCATTCAAATTATTAACAATTTCTATGGAACTAACTTTTTTGAGATAATTTTGGCCAATTTATAAGCATTATAATTCTGACCACTCACAACTGAACAATAAAACGAATTTTGTTTTAACTTAACCGTTATCAAAAAGACTTTACTTGTGTTCTAAAATTCGTAAAAATCGTTACGTCCGAAACCTATATATTTTCAGAGAAAATAAATATTAAATTTATTGAATAAATTTTTTTTTAAAACTTCCAAATAATAAAAATTTTTAATTTTTAATTAATAAAGTACAAAACATTACGATTTTAAAACGTTAACATTCAAATAAATATCAATGGATTTGCAGCAAAAACGAATTTTCATTTAAACGAGGAATACTCTTTAGTTGATTTAGATTTAACATTATTATTTAATGATCTCAATAATTGATGTATATTTTCCTTTGATCCACTGCTGATTGTGAAAATACTCTTTAGTTGATTTAGATTTAACAATATTATTTAATGATCTCAATAATTGATGTATATTTTCCTTTGATCCACTGCTGATTGTGAAAATGATGAAACAAAGTGGTGTCTTGAGAGTGATCTGGTCGGTCCATCATCATATTGTGATTTGATGTCAGGTCCTTTGGAATGATATCTCGAATTCAAGATCGAGTTATTATATATCGGTTGATTCAGTCCTGGTTACGAAACTTGTCTTCATTCTCTGAATACGGTATATTTAGAGTGGAAATTAGGCATTATCTCTGGAGCTTTGTTAGCCAATAATGCTACTAGGAACGGAACGTCTTAGTGAATGAGAGTCGCAAGACCAATATTAAATAAGGGCTCGGGAACCCGGGTTCGCCAATTCCCGTGTGCCAATAAATAGCACCCCTGAGTATAATAAAAAAACAAACAAAAACATAAAATCTTAAAAATGAAATATATTCTCTTAATTAGAACAAAAAAAATAATACTTTTATAACAATATCAAAATATTTAAAAACACAAATTTTACTCTACTCTTCGCATCTACTGTCTCTTCCTGTTTCACTACCGTCGAGTTTAAGAGCAGATGCTAAAGCTGAACTTTGTTGAACGATTGCTTGCTTAATCTCTAAAATTTGGTAGTTCGTTCGTTGATATTTTCCAATTACAATAATACGATTTTGAAAGTGAATGTCCTGTCCGTTCATTCGATGAAATAAATAATATTCCATTATTGAAAATAATTTTTCCATTTATTAAGGATCTTCTTCTATTTTAGCAAATAGTAATTATTCTTCCAAATAATTCTTTTAAATTCCATTTCGTAGATTTCGTATAATTTCATTTTTCTTTTTAAGTATTTGAAGGTCAAATGAAAATAAATTTTGGTGCAATTTTCACAATGATTTAATCTGAGTAATAACGAATGTAAAAACATAAATATTTTGATTATAATAATTAATAATTTAAATTATTAATTGAAAATTTGTAAAAATTTATTCTACAAATTTCAATTTGTTCTCTTTGAAATCTTATTCTGATTTTAAACCACAATTAATAACAAATTTTAACATATGTAAAGTGACATTTTAATTTTCATAGTCAGTTTACAATATTCGAATTATATAAAAACAATTTTGAGCTAAATGATTTATAATGATTAAAGCTTTTCCTAAATTTTCCCGCTGTAAATTAGTTTCCAAGGAAAATAGAAAAATATTTGTGATACTTATGTGAAAAACATTGACTCTTGAAAATGAAACATCAGTAATTTGACATTATTGGTATCCAATTTTTACGGTATCAATAGTCATACCGACCTACCCCTTCGTGATCCTATCTTATTAAAAAATCTTCCAGTAAATATAGTTTGAAGATTAGATTACTTCCTAATCCAAAATAACATCTACTTTCAGAAAAAATTTAACAAGAACGGTTCAATGACTTTACTCAAACATAAAAATTAGATACACTCTAATGTATAAAAGCTGATGATTAAAACAAAAACAAGCCTTCAAATATTTTTCATAAAAGCATTCAAATTATTAACAATTTCTATGGAACTAACTTTTTTGAGATAATTTTGGCCAATTTATAAGCATTATAATTCTGACCACTCACAACTGAACAATAAAACGAATTTTGTTTTAACTTAACCGTTATCAAAAAGACTTTACTTGTGTTCTAAAATTCGTAAAAATCGTTACGTCCGAAACCTATATATTTTCAGAGAAAATAAATATTAAATTTATTGAATAAATTTTTTTTTAAAACTTCCAAATAATAAAAATTTTTAATTTTTAATTAATAAAGTACAAAACATTACGATTTTAAAACGTTAACATTCAAATAAATATCAATGGATTTGCAGCAAAAACGAATTTTCATTTAAACGAGGAATACTCTTTAGTTGATTTAGATTTAACATTATTATTTAATGATCTCAATAATTGATGTATATTTTCCTTTGATCCACTGCTGATTGTGAAAATACTCTTCAGTTGATTTAGATTTAACAATATTATTTAATGATCTCAATAATTGATGTATATTTTCCTTTGATCCACTGCTGATTGTGAAAATGATGAAACAAAGTGGTGTCTTGAGAGTGATCTGGTCGGTCCATCATCATATTGTGATTTGATGTCAGGTCCTTTGGAATGATATCTCGAATTCAAGATCGAGTTATTATATATCGGTTGATTCAGTCCTGGTTACGAAACTTGTCTTCATTCTCTGAATACGGTATATTTAGAGTGGAAATTAGGCATTATCTCTGGAGCTTTGTTAGCCAATAATGCTATTAGGAACGGAACGTCTTAGTGAATGAGAGTCGCAAGACCAATATTAAATAAGGGCTCGGGAACCCGGGTTCGCCAATTCCCGTGTGCCAATAAATAGCACCCCTGAGTATAATAAAAAAACAAACAAAAACATAAAATCTTAGAAATGAAATATATTCTCTTAATTAGAACAAAAAAAATAATACTTTTATAACAATATCAAAATATTTAAAAACACAAATTTTACTCTACTCTTCGCATGTACTGTCTCTTCCTGTTTCACTACCGTCGAGTTTAAGAGCAGATGCTAAAGCTGAACTTTGTTGAACGATTGCTTGCTTAATCTCTAAAATTTGGTAGTTCGTTCGTTGATATTTTCCAATTACAGTAATACGATTTTGAAAGTGAATGTCCTGTCCGTTCATTCGATGAAATAAATAATATTCCATTATTGAAAATAATTTTTCCATTTATTAAGGATCTTCTTCTATTTTAGCAAATAGTAATTATTCTTCCAAATAATTCTTTTAAATTCCATTTCGTAGATTTCGTATAATTTCATTTTTCTTTTTAAGTATTTGAAGGTCAAATGAAGATAAATTTTGGTGCAATTTTCACAATGATTTAATCTGAGTAATAACGAATGTAAAAACATAAATATTTTGATTATAATAATTAATAATTTAAATTATTAATTGAAAATTTGTAAAAATTTATTCTACAAATTTCAATTTGTTCTCTTTGAAATCTTATTCTGATTTTAAACCACAATTAATAACAAATTTTAACATATGTAAAGTGACATTTTAATTTTCATAGTCAGTTTACAATATTCGAATTATATAAAAACAATTTTGAGCTAAATGATTTATAATGATTAAAGCTTTTCCTAAATTTTCCCGCTGTAAATTAGTTTCCAAGGAAAATAGAAAAATATTTGTGATACTTATGTGAAAAACATTGACTCTTGAAAATGAAACATCAGTAATTTGACATTATTGGTATCCAATTTTTACGGTATCAATAGTCATACCGACCTACCCCTTCGTGATCCTATCTTATTAAAAAATCTTCCAGTAAATATAGTTTGAAGATTAGATTACTTCCTAATCCAAAATAACATCTACTTTCAGAAAAAATTTAACAAGAACGGTTCAATGACTTTACTCAAACATAAAAATTAGATACACTCTAATGTATAAAAGCTGATGATTAAAACAAAAACAAGCCTTCAAATATTTTTCATAAAAGCATTCAAATTATTAACAATTTCTATGGAACTAACTTTTTTGAGATAATTTTGGCCAATTTATAAGCATTATAATTCTGACCACTCACAACTGAACAATAAAACGAATTTTGTTTTAACTTAACCGTTATCAAAAAGACTTTACTTGTGTTCTAAAATTCGTAAAAATCGTTACGTCCGAAACCTATATATTTTCAGAGAAAATAAATATTAAATTTATTGAATAAATTTTTTTTTAAAACTTCCAAATAATAAAAATTTTTAATTTTTAATTAATAAAGTAC
The DNA here is from genome assembly GCA_020423425.1 of Chrysopa pallens. Taxonomy (NCBI): domain Eukaryota; kingdom Metazoa; phylum Arthropoda; class Insecta; order Neuroptera; family Chrysopidae; genus Chrysopa; species Chrysopa pallens. The sequence goes on from JAEMTY010000143.1 coordinate 42,969, forward strand.
AAAACATTACGATTTTAAAACGTTAACATTCAAATAAATATCAATGGATTTGCAGCAAAAACGAATTTTCATTTAAACGAGGAATACTCTTTAGTTGATTTAGATTTAACATTATTATTTAATGATCTCAATAATTGATGTATATTTTCCTTTGATCCACTGCTGATTGTGAAAATACTCTTCAGTTGATTTAGATTTAACAATATTATTTAATGATCTCAATAATTGATGTATATTTTCCTTTGATCCACTGCTGATTGTGAAAATGATGAAACAAAGTGGTGTCTTGAGAGTGATCTGGTCGGTCCATCATCATATTGTGATTTGATGTCAGGTCCTTTGGAATGATATCTCGAATTCAAGATCGAGTTATTATATATCGGTTGATTCAGTCCTGGTTACGAAACTTGTCTTCATTCTCTGAATACGGTATATTTAGAGTGGAAATTAGGCATTATCTCTGGAGCTTTGTTAGCCAATAATGCTATTAGGAACGGAACGTCTTAGTGAATGAGAGTCGCAAGACCAATATTAAATAAGGGCTCGGGAACCCGGGTTCGCCAATTCCCGTGTGCCAATAAATAGCACCCCTGAGTATAATAAAAAAACAAACAAAAACATAAAATCTTAGAAATGAAATATATTCTCTTAATTAGAACAAAAAAAATAATACTTTTATAACAATATCAAAATATTTAAAAACACAAATTTTACTCTACTCTTCGCATGTACTGTCTCTTCCTGTTTCACTACCGTCGAGTTTAAGAGCAGATGCTAAAGCTGAACTTTGTTGAACGATTGCTTGCTTAATCTCTAAAATTTGGTAGTTCGTTCGTTGATATTTTCCAATTACAATAATACGATTTTGAAAGTGAATGTCCTGTCCGTTCATTCGATGAAATAAATAATATTCCATTATTGAAAATAATTTTTCCATTTATTAAGGATCTTCTTCTATTTTAGCAAATAGTAATTATTCTTCCAAATAATTCTTTTAAATTCCATTTCGTAGATTTCGTATAATTTCATTTTTCTTTTTAAGTATTTGAAGGTCAAATGAAGATAAATTTTGGTGCAATTTTCACAATGATTTAATCTGAGTAATAACGAATGTAAAAACATAAATATTTTGATTATAATAATTAATAATTTAAATTATTAATTGAAAATTTGTAAAAATTTATTCTACAAATTTCAATTTGTTCTCTTTGAAATCTTATTCTGATTTTAAACCACAATTAATAACAAATTTTAACATATGTAAAGTGACATTTTAATTTTCATAGTCAGTTTACAATATTCGAATTATATAAAAACAATTTTGAGCTAAATGATTTATAATGATTAAAGCTTTTCCTAAATTTTCCCGCTGTAAATTAGTTTCCAAGGAAAATAGAAAAATATTTGTGATACTTATGTGAAAAACATTGACTCTTGAAAATGAAACATCAGTAATTTGACATTATTGGTATCCAATTTTTACGGTATCAATAGTCATACCGACCTACCCCTTCGTGATCCTATCTTATTAAAAAATCTTCCAGTAAATATAGTTTGAAGATTAGATTACTTCCTAATCCAAAATAACATCTACTTTCAGAAAAAATTTAACAAGAACGGTTCAATGACTTTACTCAAACATAAAAATTAGATACACTCTAATGTATAAAAGCTGATGATTAAAACAAAAACAAGCCTTCAAATATTTTTCATAAAAGCATTCAAATTATTAACAATTTCTATGGAACTAACTTTTTTGAGATAATTTTGGCCAATTTATAAGCATTATAATTCTGACCACTCACAACTGAACAATAAAACGAATTTTGTTTTAACTTAACCGTTATCAAAAAGACTTTACTTGTGTTCTAAAATTCGTAAAAATCGTTACGTCCGAAACCTATATATTTTCAGAGAAAATAAATATTAAATTTATTGAATAAATTTTTTTTTAAAACTTCCAAATAATAAAAATTTTTAATTTTTAATTAATAAAGTACAAAACATTACGATTTTAAAACGTTAACATTCAAATAAATATCAATGGATTTGCAGCAAAAACGAATTTTCATTTAAACGAGGAATACTCTTTAGTTGATTTAGATTTAACATTATTATTTAATGATCTCAATAATTGATGTATATTTTCCTTTGATCCACTGCTGATTGTGAAAATACTCTTCAGTTGATTTAGATTTAACAATATTATTTAATGATCTCAATAATTGATGTATATTTTCCTTTGATCCACTGCTGATTGTGAAAATGATGAAACAAAGTGGTGTCTTGAGAGTGATCTGGTCGGTCCATCATCATATTGTGATTTGATGTCAGGTCCTTTGGAATGATATCTCGAATTCAAGATCGAGTTATTATATATCGGTTGATTCAGTCCTGGTTACGAAACTTGTCTTCATTCTCTGAATACGGTATATTTAGAGTGGAAATTAGGCATTATCTCTGGAGCTTTGTTAGCCAATAATGCTATTAGGAACGGAACGTCTTAGTGAATGAGAGTCGCAAGACCAATATTAAATAAGGGCTCGGGAACCCGGGTTCGCCAATTCCCGTGTGCCAATAAATAGCACCCCTGAGTATAATAAAAAAACAAACAAAAACATAAAATCTTAGAAATGAAATATATTCTCTTAATTAGAACAAAAAAAATAATACTTTTATAACAATATCAAAATATTTAAAAACACAAATTTTACTCTACTCTTCGCATGTACTGTCTCTTCCTGTTTCACTACCGTCGAGTTTAAGAGCAGATGCTAAAGCTGAACTTTGTTGAACGATTGCTTGCTTAATCTCTAAAATTTGGTAGTTCGTTCGTTGATATTTTCCAATTACAGTAATACGATTTTGAAAGATGTCCTGTCCGTTCATTCGATGAAATAAATAATATTCCATTATTGAAAATAATTTTTCCATTTATTAAGGATCTTCTTCTATTTTAGCAAATAGTAATTATTCTTCCAAATAATTCTTTTAAATTCCATTTCGTAGATTTCGTATAATTTCATTTTTCT